>JAYXIM010040624.1:0-12022 GCA_037575425.1 Anastrepha fraterculus
CGATGCAAAAAAAGACTTCCTTTTGAACCGGGAGAGCAGCATTTCACAAGTGGTTTTTCGATGCCCACAAATCGTAGTTTGAAAGCACGAAATGCGACATTTTTAAGAGCGACAAAAATGCATTCTTGTATGAAACGTAACAAACAATGAACTGAATATTGTTGACAGATGACAGACGAAAAAAAAGACATTTGGGAAGGTTTAAAAATACTCCTAGCGACATCTATGGAAGCTGCAAGTCTCATTTCATAGGTATATACCAAGAGTTATTCCAAGATAATTTGCCTCGTTGACGTGAGGTATATTTACTCTGTTTATGTAGACTGGCTTGTAAATTTTTTTTTTTCAGGCCGAATACAATGTGAACCGATTGTGAATTATTTATTTTAATACACCATTTTTTGCCCCATGTTGCAATAGAATTCACCGCTGATTGCAATTTCGTCGTGGTAATCTCGACTAATTCCCCAACTGCTAGGATAGCCGAGACATCTGCAAAGGTTACAGTAACGTGTTGCTCGTAGACCGATAAGTCATGCGTATACATGAGGTATAGAGAGGGTCTAGGATGCTTCCTTGCGGTACCCCTGCGCTTGCTTTATGTAATGAAGAATAGGCGTTGTCAAGTCTGACACGAAAGTATCTGCCATCAGGGTAGAAAGAAAGGATTTCGCAATAATTCCTGAGCAAAATCAATTTTAGTTTGTGGAGTAAGCCCGTATGCCAAACTTTGCCAAACGCCTGCGAGACGTCAAGGAACACTGCTGCGCAAACTTAACTTTCCTCTATCGCACAATCTATGGTTCTAACAACCCTGTGAGTAGAGGTGTGGAGTGATTTTTTCGAAAGCCAAATTGGTGCGTTGGAGAACTCTCTTGTTTTCTATGATCGGCAACATTCGAGTCAGTAACAGTCGTTCAAAAAGTTTGGACAGCATTGGTGGCAGAGAAGTCGGTATGAAGGCACATAATTTGGTGATTTTCCGGCTTTCAGAATCATAATTACTTCTGCTGTCTTCCAGTACATAGGAACATATTTTAGCAAAAAACACAAATTGATCAGTTCAGACAGACAAGTAACACAATTTTTGGGCAATATCTGGAACAAAATATAAAAAAAAAATGTTGATACCTCACACACACCTTTTTTTATTCCATTTCAAGTAGAACTTGTTGGAAAACCCTTTTATAAACCTCTTATATAATATCTCATATGCATCTGAATTTTTATGTGGGCACAGAGTTCTAATATGTGGGCACAGTGTTCTAGTAGCTTCTCTTGGAAGAACGCACGCCAAATTTCAGCCAGATCGGTCTATTTCTTTGTGTTTGGCATTCGTTTGAGTCAAGTGACTTTTCTTTTCCATCACAACACACCAGCTCAGGTCTTAGCAGTTGTTTCCGCAAAATTAATGGAAATAGAGCTCCAACTCGTTTTACATCCCCGCTTTTCTCCAGACTTGGCTCCCTCAGATGCCTTGGGCTATTATTTGCTCCCCAATTTGAAGAAAGAATGGGCGGACAAAAGATTTATACAAACGAGGAGGTGATTGCAAAAACGAAAGGCTATTTTTCAGACTTGGCCAAATCCTATTATTTGGAAGGGATCAACAAACTAGAACTGCGTTGGACGAAGTGTATACGCCTAAAAGGAGACTACGTTGAAATATAGAATAGGGTTACCCTAACAATTAAGTAGGTTTATTGTTTTAGTTCCCAAATAGATCGAAATCACTACCAGGACCATATCCAAGCTACTGTCGTAAGTGCACTCATTCTAAGCTTCTTCCATCTACAGGCACACACTCGCATTTTTTATTACTTTCACATTCATGTAGTATTTCCTTATTTCTGCTTAATTAAGTTGTTGCAAATTCAATGGTCACCCAGCAAACGCAACTAAAATTAATTTATGGGGCGTGACTTTCACCATTCGCCACTTCGCAGCGAGTCTGCCTGCTCCCTTCGCTTGTAACCATAAAAAAAGTGTTGCCAATTAATAATTAAGAAAAATGTCATCGCACTTTCTTTCTCGGCTTGCAGAGTACGATGCTAATTTAGTTCTGGTGTTTTTATTATTCTTTCATTATGTTAATTACTAGCAATTGTTTTAAGGAGATGAATATCTGTGTTTGCCATCAACAAGCACCGTTGTTGTTGTACTCATAGAAGAAGAAAGAATTTCCTTTTCTGGCGATAAAGAAATGTAGCAAAAAGTTGCCGCATAAATTGCGAAAAACAAATACACATTGACAGTCCACTTAACTTTTAGAAATATGACAGCCAACAGCCAACAGAGGAATGTCATTTTGAATGGGGAGAATTAGAGAATTGAGTGAAAGTAAGAAGTGGAAGACAAAACAAAAGGGTCCGTGTCGACTGTGGTCTTGCCAAGCGCCACAAATGAAGATTGAGTGAAAGCAAATTCAATTCAATTGGTTCTGCGCTGCAAGTGAACAAGGATTGAAGATTCAACTTTTACTTTTTGCTAAAGTAAATGGAAGTGGATTTTTTTAACACACAAAATAAAGTGTATACCTCATAATTATAGGTTCTGACTATTTATTTTGTAATTTCAATTATTTTTTATAAAAATATTGTGGGAGCAGCAAAGTTCTATCTGTTTTTTTTGATGAAAATACAACTTTATTCTGAAAAAATGGTTACAACTGAATCATTGAAAGTATTGCCCATCGCTGGCTACTACTTTTCCCATCTTTCTGGTAGATCTCGTATACCATCGCGGTGAAACTGTTCATCTTTTGAGACTATCCACGGATAAAGCCATTTTTTGATGTCTTCATATGAATGGAACTGCTGGTCAGCTAGACCTAAATGACGATTATTCGGCATAAAATCAGACATTTTCACAAAACCAAAAGTATATGATATCAAAACAAAATCACTAATGTGTCGAAGCAGTTTGTTTACCATATGTCTAAGCTTGGTTTATGACGTCGGCATCCATTGACAGACAGCGAGAACTTAGCTGCGCACCTAATATAAAAAATACCAAAATAAAACCATATGAAGCAAAGTTATAGACTTTGTCTAAAATTCGAGAAAATTCGTAAAAATTTAACATATTTTATTAAACATTTTTAGAAAAACTTCTGGTATGCAGTTTTAGAGATCATTGAATTTTTCTAAAATAAAGTGCAAGTTTTAAGTATTTTCAAGGCGAATCTATTAAAGGTGGTGTTGGTAAATTAGCTGATTTGTTTTTTTCCTTTCGCCATGTCCATGTGGCTGTCAGCCTAGAGTGAAACAAGGCGAATTCATTTTTTTGTTTCCTACTTCGCCAATACCTTGCCGTGACAATCAAATGTACAAAACATTGTTTTTGGCCTAGAGCCGCCACCTTCAATGAATGCGCCTTGAGTAGTACAAAAAGCGCATTGATTTTTGAAAATTTTTTCTGCTGACGTTGTTGGTTGTTTTCTTCCATATAAAAAATATGCAGTAGGCGTTAAATGGAGAATTCGCTCATTTTTGAAACTAAAGAAATCTATTAAATTTTTCTTGCGTGAAAACAGATTTGGAAACACTATGAAGATGAAAGTTATGAAGAATCAGTGGCTAGATTTTAAAGTTACTCAAACTGTCTTTATTGTACCTCTGTCAAGTAATTTCCTTTGTATATCCACAATATTGAAGAATCACGCGAACATTCGAAGCTTTTCTGAAAGAAAAAAAGTTATTGTTAGGGGTGCCAAAATAAATGGGAGTATAAAGTGTCTAATTAAATATTGAATATCGTTATTTATTTAAAAAATATTCGCTTGATTTTTTTAGCAGTGTGCTCAAATTTTTACTGTACTGTTACGCTCGCGAATTTCAATTTCGACTGGCTTTGACTGTCATTTGACATCCACTTATAGGACCGCCGTATGGCAGAATGGCAGCGATTTATGAAGGTTTGAAGCATATTTGTTGTTTTAACGACCACAGATTAGGTTTCACAGCCTTATAAGAGTACTGATTTTACGTTGGAGTTAAAAATCCTTAGCTTTGTTTTCGTGGGAACCTGTTTGGAATACCATATACCTCTGAGTGAGGCAAAGTATGCTGTGGCTTTAATTACTCTGCATTCAATGTCAGCAACCCAACGCGTTCTGCATGCTTAGCGACATCGCTGACCTCGTGTTGCATACCCTATGATCAGAAAGTACCGGGAATGTTTAAATAAAACAAAATAGAGTTAAATTTCAGGCACATTTATTTTATCTTCTTCAAAATATGACCCGTCTGAGGCAACACACATGTGCCAAGGTTCAGCCCAGCCCTCCATATACCCCTGACAGGCCGACAAAGGGATGGCCTTCAGCTCCTTCGTCGCATTCTCTTTGATCCCCTCGATCGACTGAAATCTCCTTCCCCGAAGTGCTAACTTCAACTTGGGAAACAAAACGAAGTCGCATGGGGCCATATCAGGTGAATACGGTGCTTGAACGATGGGTTTTACTTAGTATTTGGTCAAATAATCCAGCAAAATTTAGGCTCGGTGCGATGGCGCGTTATCATCATGGAAAATCCAAGAATTGTTTGCCCACATTTCCGGCCGTAGGCGGCGTACAGTATCTCCCAAACGATTCAAAATGGATAAATATTCTTTATTGACTGTCTGGCCAATCAACATAAGAAGAAAAATATGGACCGGTTCCCGCGTGCGCGGTTCGTTGAAATTAAACATTCCCGGTGCTTTTTGATCATAGGGTATGCCCCCTTTGTTGCGATATCGAAGCAATGTCATTAGCATAATCTATATCATCTGGATGTTCAATGCCGGTTGGGGTTGGGTTCTAGATAATGCCTATGCCAGATTGAGCGTCAAGGGTATCGCAAAGTACGTCGCCAATTACGATCAGAAACAAAAGCGGCGACATAATGCAGCCTTGTTTCACTCTAGCAACTAAAGGGGTCAATAAGGTCAGATAAGCCAGCATTCTACATTGAAAATTTGAATATTGGAACTGTGGGGCATTTACCAATTTATCTGCGACTCCCTTACGTCGAAGTGCGTTCCAGGTATGAAACTTTGAGCAATCAATCAAAAGCCTTTTCAAAATCGATGAAAACGAGGTACAGCGTTCCCTGCGTTTCAACGATTTGCTCTTTTTGGTCCACACACGATCTTCTCGGTCCAAATCCGGCTTGGTGTCTGCGAAATGTCCAATCAGTTTTGTTGCTTAATCGATTAAGAATCAGGTATAGGATAAGTGGCAGTCCAACGGGGGGCCCGCTTCGACAAATAATCAAAGTTCGTTCGTTGTGAAGAAATACAGGGGCGGAAAAAGAAGAAGGTAATTACGTTCATATTGGGTAGTCGAAAAAGTCTTTTCGTATTTTGTCAATAGGAGTCAGTTGGAGTCATCTATCTCCAGTGTTACCAATCACATTGTGTTATATAACATATTAGAAATGTTAAGTCAAAAAAATGAGTGAAAATAATGAAGAAATTCGCTATATTTTGAAATTTTTGTATAAAAAAGGGGAAGAATGCCACGCAAGCCACCAATTAAATTTGTGAAGTTTACGGAGACGATGCTGTATCAGTTCGTGTAGCACAACAATGGTTCGCCCGCTTCCGTTCTGGAAATTTCGATGTGAAAGATGCACCTCGCTCCGGTCGACCTATCGTTGAAAAAGTCGATGAAATTATGGAAAAGATTGACCAGGACCGTCACATAAGCTGCCATGACATCGCCAAGACACTAAACATTCATCATCAAACGGTATTGAACCATTTAAAAAAGGTTGGTTACAAAAAGAAGTTCAATGTTTGGGTACCACATTTCGTGAATTTAGTGCCGAATTAACATCTGCGATTCTTTGCTGAAACGAAATGAAATCGAACCATTTCTGAAGCGAATGGTAACAGGAGACGAAAAGTGGATCAAATACGACCATAATGTGCGAAAAAGGTCATGGTGCAAGGGTGGTGAAGCTCAACTAATGGTCGCAAAGCTAGGATTGACGCCTCGAAAGGTTATGCTGTGTGTTTGGTGGGATTGGAAAGGAATCATCCACTATGAGCTGCTCTAGCCTGCTCGAACGATTGATTCTACACTTCACTGTCAACAACTGATGAGATTGAAGCAAGCAATCGAAAAAAACAGGCCAGAACTGATCAGCAGAAAGGGCGTCGTCTTCCATCAGGACAACGCTAGGCCACACACATCTTTAATGACTCGGCAAAAACTGGGAGAGCTTGGCTGGGAAGTTTTGATGCATCCACCATATAGCCCTGACCTTGCACTATCGGACTATCATTTGTTTCGGTCAATGCAGAACTCCCTTAATGGAGTAAAGTTGGCTTCAAGAGAAGCCTGTGAAAATTACTTGTCGCAGTTTTTCGCCGAGAAACCACAAAAGTTTTACACTGATGGAATAATGTGGTCGACCAAAATGGTACATATTTGGTTTAATAAAGTGTAACAAAAGAGGGATAGGCCAAATATCTAAATGTTTGCCCGACGAGAGCAGAGCAGCTGAAAACATTGTGCTGTGATGATTTCACCTCATTCTCCAGACAACTTCTGCAGAAATGTCGATCAAGAAACACTTTTCAAAGAATTTTTAGATATCCTCCAATTTCCATAGTCAGCAGCCGCACCTTACCTGGGAACCTTCACCAAAATTCCCTACATCCAGTCCTGCAGTAGTGCTTAAGCTTCTCTGATAGTTTGAAACAAACGAAACAGTTTCTGTGCCGAAGCTTTCAGATCCGCTTTTGACATTTCTGCCGTGGTGATGTCCACTCCGCTGGGTTTTCCATTTTTCATACTACAAATTACAGTCTCAATTTCAGCTACAGTTGGGCACTGGAATGATGCACCGCAAATTCTTTTTGTACGAAAAATAATGTAGGGAAACCGTCTATATGCACAAAGATAATAAAAAAGTACATATATTTACAATTAAAAATTATTTTCTTAATCTACCAAATAGTCGAAGAAATTTGGAAATATATTTGAAAGTGGGATTAAGATACTGAGAAGTAAAAGTAGGAGCAGGAATAGTGGGGCCTAGAGCACACAAATCCCTAACACTAAGTACAGATACCACAACTTTTCATGTGGAGCTCTTCGCCATAATGGAAACAGTAGAAATCATATCCAAAAGAGGGTTCGAGAAAGGAAAAATTAAAATAATTTCGGACAGCAAATCGGTTCACAAAGCTTTGAATAGCTTCATATTCAAGTCAAAAGTCCTAATAGAGTGTAACAATGCGCTCAACAAACTGGCCACTCATAATCAGGTCTCACTGATTTGGGTACCAGGACATGAGGGACGCGAAAGAAAAGAGAAAGCCCGACTTTTATGCCAAAAAAGCGGCAGAAGGGCTATTTATTGGACCAAGCCCATTTTTCGGCTTTAACAAAAATAATATAAAACAGCAAACCAAAAAATGGATCCAAACTATAATCAGGGAACACTGGAACGGCACAAGCGGCCTTAATCACTCCAAAGAGTTTTTGAACTTCAATGCCAACAGAGTAAAGTCTGCTCTAACCCTAGATAAAAAGTGCCTCAGATTACTCTGTGGAGCACTTACAGGTCACTTTGCCTGTAGTAAACACTTTAACACCATAGGGTTATCTAGTACAAGATCATGCAGGTTCTGCTGTGATGAAGAGGAGACCACACTTAATCACCAACTGCGAGGCATTAGGTCATAGGAGCCACAGAATCCTGGGCTCGTACCTACTAGAGGAGGAAGACCTACAATTGCTCCCTCCTAAAGAGATGGTTCGATTCTTCGGTATACTAAATAAATAAAATGAAGTAAGTAGGGGCGCACAATAGATCAATCTGGTCGCAGTGCATACAGGCCTTAGCCCAACCCGTACAACCATTACCATTACCAAGGTACTGAGGTCGCAAACATTCTAGGGAACCATTGTAGTGGTTCATACAATTTTTTTCCACTTCAACTTACACTGTACTCGTATGTATATGCAGACTAACCACTTGTTGTTTCTTCGTGACGAAAATTAATTGTTTTTCAACTAGAACTGCTTTCTGACCAGCTAAAAGGCAGGAGGACTCCCGGCATATCCTGCATTTTCTCAGGCCCGTCATGTAAACAAACACGTCACACCTTCGTCACCTGACCAAGTCATTAACAACCACCCATTATATAAATTTCTTCATAAGTATGTATGTATGTGTGCACGCATAAGAGCAACGATTATTGAATGCTGGTTGCGTGACAGTTTATTGTTCTTCTATAAAATCAAATAAAACAATTAAACATCGGTAGTTCGTAAAGCGTCTTGCAGAGATTAACAGCTGTTTAGTAGGGTACATATGAGTATTTATATGCATGTACAGTTGCGAGCACGAAAATAGCAGCACCAAAAAAAATTTAGATTTTTTCAAAAACATTTTATTATATGAGGTGATTAGAAAGCTTGTATTATTATTTTGAAATATTATTCTACTCTATAACGAAAATCAAAACTTTTTATAACAAAATATAGAAATTTAGAGGTAACAGTAAAATAGCAGTGGTCATATAAGTAACGCATTCTGACTAAATTAAAAATAAAAAATAAAGAAAAACTGCATTGATAAAGTTTGCCCAGAATTGTAACTAATATTTAGTTGAATTTCCTTAACTTTTTATTACGGCAGCACAACGGCGAGAAATCTTTAGCCATACTTCTTTAACACTTTCCCAAAGTTGCTGATTGTCACGCGGTTAGGCATTGAGAACAGCTCTTTTTAAGTAACCGCAAAGGTTTTCTGGATTTTTCTGAAATCGGGGGACTGAGCTGGTCATTCCATAACCTCAATTTTGTTTGCGCTAAGCCAATGCTTAGCCTTCCGACTCGTATGTTTAGGATCAGTGTACCGCTGGTAGACCCATTTTATTTGCATTTTCTCTCTGCAATACGGAAACAAAGCATTCTGCATTTTTTCCATATAAATACTGGTGCTCATTATGCCATACATTTTTTGTGTGGGGTCTGCGCCATAATTTGAGAAACATCCCCATACAATTATTTTTGAGGCCCCATGTTTAATGGTTTTTAGAGTGCATTGTGGCTGATTTTCGGTGGAAGGTGACGTCTAACATATTGCTGTGAACCCGTGCCGCCCTACGACTTGTCAGTCCATAAAATATTACGCCATTTGTCAGCTGACCAGCTGGCATGTCTTCTTGCGTATTCCAAAGTTTTTGCTTGATATTATTGTATATTTTTGTGTCACGAATGGCTTTTTTCGTAGGCTACAAACTGATAATCCAGCTTCTCTTAGTCTTGTAGATACAGTCTACGTCAGAAACATTTAAATTCCTCTCTTTTTTAATTTGTATGGCTGACTTCATGGGCCTCTCTTTGGAGCACCTTACAATTCTGTAATCTTCTTGCAAGGAAGTTTTTTGTTTTCCTCCTCTTTTTTCGCTTTTCCACAAATTTGATTGCATTTGAAATCATTTTTGCTGAACATGAAAGAGTACTTTGCATTTCTATGTATTTTTTTGTACGAGGAGGAAGCATTGAAAGCCAGCCCCTCGTCAGCGTGAGAGTACCGATCTCCTCAGTACAACCGTTAGGCAGTAGGTCCTTCCATCTGCTCTAAATTGTTTTATCTGCTCTCGTTGTTCTGTGGTGCAGCGTTTCACCCAACCGACTATAATCAAATCATAAGAAATATAAGCATGAAACTCAACAAAATTAAAGAAAAAATAAAATTAAATAATAAAAAACGTGCTTTCATCTAAATTTGTAGAACATTTTACTAATATTCCTTGTATACCCTTAAAAACTGAAGGCGCTGGCATTTTAATGTTGCACTTAAAAACGTAACAACGCCAATAAGATGTGTTTTTACCTAGGTAGGTAGATGAATGGCTAAAGTACCACTCTGGCGCTCCCCAAGTAGCACTAGCGCACCGTTTTGATACCAATATGAGACCTTCAACAGGCAGATATCTACAGCTAGCCAGAGTTGTTGATGTAATGGAAAAGACTGGTGGGATTTACGTTGGCGTACTGCCCCAGGCTTGTCGAAAAAAGGAGCACCCAGTGATCTTAATCATCTGGCTGCCAAACCCGGACATTTACAGAGAAAATGCTCTACAGTCTCCTTTTCTAAAAGGTCCCCACAGCTTCTGCAATGGGGGTTAAATGGTAACCATAGCTTTTCCGCGTGTATGCGGATTGCTTATGATCGGTAAACACAGCTACGAGTTTGGAAATTGAATGAATGGCATGGAGTCCGCAGGGCTTTCAGAGTCCTCCGTCTATTGTACTGGGGCAACAGGGTTTTCGAAGTACCACAAGAAAGAAGCTCCAACTCTTCTGCACCTTCCTGTGAAATAATTCACTCACAATGAAAGTGCTCAGTGCTATCGGCCTCCTCCGGGAGCGACAGGTCCATTGGGTCCTTAATGATTCCAGTAGTGGTCGATTGCTGACCCCATGCGTTGTGTCCTGTAATAATACCGACCGTCAACCCAACGTCTTTCCTTCCAAGCTTTAGTAGAAAGTTTGACAGTTTTCTGTTCGGACTTGTCACAAAACACTTTGCAGTTTTGCAGCGTTCTAGACCGGACCATAGCTCGTTATGTAAATTGCATATGTACATAATCGCTGATCTAATACATGATTCCTGTGGAACTGATTCCGATTATTGGCTCTCGCCCTTGTGGGGGAACCGTTGACCCACGATTGGCCAATTCATCGGCAATTTCGTTTCCTTGAACACCGGAGTCTCCTAGAACCCATATAAGTACAAGCCAGTTCTGTGTTGCGACAGAATTAAGCCTCTTGTTATATTCTTGAGCAATCTTCGAGGTTTGCTTCACGTTTTCCAGGGCCTTCAGTGCAGGCTGACTGTCACTGAAAACTGCAATCTGCTTCCCGCTCCATCTCCTCTCGTTTATTCATTCGGCTACTTTCAGGATGGCAAAAATTTCCGTTTGGAAAACAATTGTCATTTCCCCCATAGCACCCTTTTTTGGGTGTTTGGCCGAGCTCCTCCTCCTATTTGTGGTGTGCGTCTTGATGTTGTTTCAGGAAATGGAGGGACCAACAGTTTCATGCCGACTCCGAACGGCAGATATTTTTGTGAGGAGCTTTTTCATGGCAGAAATACTCTCGGAGATTTGCCATTACCTGCCGAGAGGCGACCGCTATTAGAAAAATGTTTTTCTTAATTTTGTTGTTTCACCGAGATTCGAACCAACGTTCTCTTTGTGAATTCCGAATGGTAATCACGCACCAACCCATTCGGCTACGGCGGTCGCCAATAGCATAGTAATAGTTATTACTATCGTTTAAGTACCATCCAGCTCCAGACCCTATTTCATTCTTGGATCCATCGGTAAAGAAAGTATCCGTCAGACCTCCCTGAATGCATTCCGGATTGATCCATTGCTCACGGAATGGAAATGTGACATCAAATTTCCTTCCAAATGAAACTATGGGTATCAGATCGTCGTTAGGTGCCAAAAATAGTGGATACTGCTCAGATAGCAACTTAAAGATTTCTCTGTGTCCCAAAGTTCCGTCTTCGTGCCAGAAACCATATTTATGGAGTATACACATTTATTGCTTCCTGTTGCATCTTACAATAAGATCCAAGCGGAGCAAATCAAGCGTAGCATTTAGAGCATCACCAGAGGTTGAACTCAGCCTGCATTGTTCCCGGATTGTGGTTAAGTTCATGGTCCGTCGCCACCAGAGCAGAGAGGCGTAAGTGATGATTGGTCTGATAAGTGCTGTGTATATCCATAGGACCACAGCAGGTATCAGAACCCAGGTTTTACCAAAAGCTCTGGGGCATTGCTGAAAAATCCTCAATGCGCGATTCACCTTCAGCAAAACGTGTGTTTCCCAAGCAGCTTCTTATCCAAGATTAGTCCTAGATATTTAACTTCATCGGAAAGACCAAGCGCCACACCTTGTAGTGTTAGAAGACTGAGGCCATCCAAGTTCCGTTTTCTCGTAAACAAGACTACGGTTGTTTTGTTCGGATTAACGGAAAGACCTTGTCTCATGCACCAGTCC
>JAYXIM010040626.1:0-10000 GCA_037575425.1 Anastrepha fraterculus
TCCTGCACTCTCAACAGACTCTGCAAGCCTGCACTGTATGAGTTTCTCAAATTTCCCGGCGCTGTCCAGCATGCAAAGCGGACGCCATGCTGCCGGTTGCGCTGGGTCACTCTTATCCTTACTGATCATTGCACCGTTCTGCACTACTGAGCCTCAAGATTGACTTTTCATGGAAGAAATGCACTCCGTTTGCCAGACGCCTCTTTTAATAAAAGTTGTTCCTTAAATTTCTTATTTTTGCTTAAGTTGTAAGAAATTTATCTTTCACGATCTTCCGAGACTGAACTCCGCAAAGGTTACACAATTGAATATTTGCAGTCAATACAAAATTGAAGCAATCAACGTAATCCCTTCAAATATTTTCTCATTACGAATATCAAACAATTTGTAAACCACATCAGAGCTACTTTAGCTGCGGATAGGGGTCACATTCTGAGTCAAAATTAATGAAAAAGAGATCCATCATTTAGGCATAAATGTTGCATGTTGCAGTAACAATTAAACAAGAAAGGGGAAAGGAGCTTCAACTCGCCACGTTCGCGTTCATTACAAATAACAATTGAGGAATGTGCTGAGAAATCTATCGAAATAAATAAGCGGGTCAAATTAGAATAAATTGTTACATAAACACGGCGATTGTATGAGACCCCTTTAACCGAAGGCTGGCACTGGCGTCCGCACCAAGATTATTCGAGTGCAAACGATAAAAATGAGTACGAAATGAAATGTAAATGAATGAAAATGGAAATGGAAATTTCGTAATATGGAGGAATTAAAAATAAATAAAAATGAATTGAATAATTTAGGTCATGTTTGTTGCTTTATGAATTAATGGGAGCAAAAGTGATGACGACAGCAGTGAAGGGTGGATGTGTGCATGACGCCTGCCTATGGTGGCAATATTGATGTGGCCGTTGATGAGACTGATGACGCGGCTCGCAATTGTTGGTGACTGTATGTAATTTCCTTCGCTTGTAAACTGCGGCTTAACTTCGTGTGTAATGTTGATTATTTTTAATTAATTGACTTTTATGCCTTTAGAGACACACTCTCGATGAAACTCTGAATGTTGAGAGAAAGCGCTGCTTCTCATTTTTCTTATTCTATGGATTTATATTATATTTGAAAATAATGCATATCGATTTTCAAATTGGTTTATAAAAGTCGCCGATCTGTTGCACGCATGTTTAGAGTTGTATTTTCCGCGTTGAGGAAAGCATTCATATTTTAATTAGCTTTGCTGCTGGTCTCTTTTCTGTGGCCTCCGACTTCAATTCTTTTTTGTAATATTTTACTTGTTTCATCAAAATGTTACCATGCAATTATGCAATCATCGAGACTATGTCGCCAACTGGTCAAACAATTGGCCAGCCAGCACCCCTGTGGAGTCCGAAAGGCCGACCATTAGCATCGTTGTTTGCCACTTATTGGCACTTCTACTTGCACTTCTGCGTGCTTTCAGTAGATAAGCATAAGTATATTTTTTATGTCTGATCTTTTCCCTCTGCTTGGCTGCTTGAATGAAACTTTGACGGCAACAATTTCGCACGCGACGATGGTGCGAAATTTAATTTTAAATTTTAATAAAAAAAGGTATTAGAATAAATGTTTTTATTTAAAACTTTGCTAAAGGCATAAGAAGTTTAAATATTGTTGGCTTAAATTTTATACCAGCGCCAATCAAAGCCCTACATGAGAAGTGAAATTTGGCACCAACCAGTTTTTTTGTTTTTGTCGGGACAGCCTAGAAAGTACAGCACTCAGACACAATTAAGTCCATTGTACTGCACTCGGGCTCCCGTTTTAATTTTCTTTAAACCTACTCGGCCTGCGAAGAAATCTGAGTAGATTTTGTGGTGTCAAGGTGGTCGCTTCTTAACACATCAGTGCCAAAGACCTCAAGTCTGATTCGAACGAGGGAAAGTGATCCCAATCTACTCGCAATGCTTTTGATACATCGCCATCGCAGCATTACAATTAAAAGAGAAAAATGCATGCAGTAGACAATCGTCATCTATGCATTACACGTCGCGCGTCTTTCGTCAGCTCCGTCGGAGATATCTAAATACATGCCTGGGGACAGTAACTATTAATAATTAAGTTATGCTGGTATGCCTGCCTATAAGACAATTCCCTGTTAGAACCCCAACAAGATTTCTCACGTCCTTCCTGTTAAGTTTTAACAGTTGGTTTGTGCGACCCATATTCCATTTCACGTCATCCTACGGGTTGCACAGGTTAGGGACTGAGTCCATACACATTGGCAGATTTGATGATATGTCTATTTATTAGTAGGTTGCAAGTTGCTAGAGGCATAGGTATGTTCACTTTAGCTGGTTGGATCGATAATGTGTTACCCAATCTCGCTAGTTCAACGTCTTCGCAGTTACAAGTATGCCTTTGTGACGCGGTACCCAGAGCAGATTTATTGCAAAGTACTGTGATAGTTCTGTCAAAACGTCGATACATTCTTTTGTTGTCTTCGAGGTAATATTAAACGATTGCAGTGGTTTCAGGGCCGATTGGCTATCTGAGTATATACATATTTATTTATCTAGTGGTGTGAACACTTTCCTTTAAGACCAACATATATATATATAATTCGCGCGTACACCCTTTTTGGGTGTTTGGCCGAGCTCCTCCTCCTAATTGTGGTGTGCGTCTTGATGTTGTTCCACAAATGTACAGTTTCAAACCGACTCCGAACAGCAGATATTTTTATGAGGAGCTTTTTCATGGCAGAAATACACTCGGAGGTTTGCCATTACCTGCCGAGGGGCGACCGCTATTAGAAAAATGTTTTTATTAATTTTGGGTTCGCCGAGATTCGATCCAATGTTCTCTCTGTGAATTCCGAATGGTACTCACGCACCAACCCATTCGGCTACGGCGGCCGCTTTCGATACACCGATTTAAAATCTGCTTGTCATAGGCTGTACACCATAACCACCGTAGCATTACAATTAAAAGAGCAAAATGCATGCAAGTAGACAATCGCCATCTCTGCATTACACGTCGCCCGTCTTTCGTCAGCTCCGTCGCAGATATCTAAATACATGCCTGGGGACAGTAACTATTAATAATTAAGTTATGCTGGTATGTCTGCCTATAAGATAATGCCCTGTTAGAACCCGTTTTCAATATTCCTGCAAGACTTTCGATTCTCAAAACTATTCCCAGGATAGTCGGTTCTACGCAACGACCCGGATTTATATCCGGCCGATAATGGGCTGTTTATGGCTATTGTCCTCAACTTTTTAAGACTAACTTTTGTGATAGTGAAAAACGTTTTTAAGCTTCAGTTTGGGGATAGAGAAAGTAAAAAATCTCCACTAAATTTCTCGTAGTCCATCAACAAAAAAAAAAAAATGTTCCTCTAAACACTTGAGTAGTGAATGGAAATGTTTTCTATAATACAATTTTCTATATACAACAACTATTGGATGAAGAAGCATGTCGAACCCTTAATGATATGTCTAAAGAGTTGGATGTTGACAGATCAACCGTCGGTAAACGTTTGCACGTGATGGGAATGGTCCAGAAAGCAGGTAACTGGGTGCCTCATCAATGGAAGCAGAGGGACATCGAGAAACGTTTGGTGACGTGAGAGATACTTCTTGAAAGGTAGAAAAGAAAAGGTTTCCTGCATCGCATCGTCACTCGCGATGAAAAATGGATCTATTATGATAATCCTAAGCGTCGAAAATGTTGGAGCCTACCAGGAACCAGGTCCATCGACAGCGGAAAAAATATTCTATTCAAAGGTTATGTTGTTCATCTTGTGAGATCAGAAGTGTGTCATCTATTATGAACTCCTTAAGCCATATGAAACCATCACTGGCGATCGTTACCGAATGCAGCTAATGCGTTTGAATCGAGCTCTCAAAGAAAAGCACGTCCCGACATGGGACGGTAGATATGACAAACTTATTTTGCTGCATGACAACGCCAGGCCACACGTTTCTAAATCGGTCGAGAAATATTTAGAGGTACTGAATTGGATTACCATCTGTTCCGATCAATGCAGTCAGCCCTTATTGGAGGGCAATTCACTTAAGAGAGCATCGCAAACTGGCTCAATGAATAGAAGAAGTCAAAAGAGCTCGAATTTTTCGTCAGAGGAGTCCGCATGCTGCCTGAAAGATGGAGTAAAGTTGTAGCTTCCAATGGCAGATACTTCACATAGATGATATTATTTAATTAATTAATTAAATTGTTTAAATAATTCGTAACTTTGGCTAAGAAAGGACGGAAACTTATTTCCATACCCAATAAAAAAAAAATTGAGAGAATTGTATCTAACGTCAAGTGGACAAAAGGACAAAAACATTTATAAAGAGCAAATTCCATAAAAATACTTTAAATTCAATTTGCGATGTGTGTGATAAGTTGTGTGGACACCAGAAACTATTAAGTTTAGATACCGAAAGACATTCTGGAGTTATTGGACAGTTTAATACAAATAAAATTTGATCCCTACAATTTATACCAAAATTGTTTTTCCAATTGCAGAAAATTGAAAATGCCTTCAATGGCTAAACCTAACGATTTTGTATATCTCGAAGAACCGAGCTATTTTCCAGTTCTTGATCCTATCGCGGAACGTTTAGCATCGCCAAGGTTGACATTTGTTAGGAGTAGGCAAATGCGATGGGCACTTGGGAGGCAACGGCTAAGAGACACAACAGATATATTTCTGAAAAATCCGTCGATTGTTCATCAGAAAGTGCAGATGGAGGATCCAGTGAAGTTAATAACAATAACAAATACATAACAAAGCCAGAAAGTGAAGATTTTGTTGCTGAGATTGTAAATGGTTTTTGGCAGATGTAAAAAAAAATGATCCAAGCCTTATTATTGATAAAGAGATTTAATTTTATTCAATATAACTACAAAAAAACCAATGAAATTTGCATAAATTGGAAACATGTTCGGTATTTGTATAAGTAATTCGGAAGACTTTGACGCAAAAACAATAATGCAAAATATCAACGCAATATCAGGCGAATCGCGCTGAGCACTTTCTCTGTGAGTGTCCTGCCTTTGCTAGAGCACGGCTACGAGTTTTGGGTTCCGATGTCGTGAGAATGAGTAATATTCGTTCTCTAAAACTGAAGGATATCTACAGATTTGCCAAAGAATCTATAAAATTCTCACAGGACTAACTATCTCTCTCTCTATCTCTATCTCTGTTTCTCTTTTCTTTCCTATCTCTTTCTCTGATACTTTTCTCCTTCCCTCCTTGACTATCTACCCTATTTCCAGAGCTCTAAATACAATGGGCTTTTTAGCCTGAGTATTTTAGGAGCCACCAAATCTCCTGGTGCTCCTTCGCTCGACCTTTTCAAATTTCATTTTCAATTTCAACGCCTTATTGAGCAAACATCGGGTCTCCATTTTGTTGCCAACTTTCCAATATAAGTAATGGGCACGCGGAAAGTGCTGAGTTGTTTAAGACAAAATTCGAAGGGTTTATCGATGACTTGCGCAAGCTGTATACAAATGTCCAATGAATTCAAGAATAACTTGGTATTGAAAAACATTCAGATGGATAAAGTTAAGGGTATTTTGGAAAAGCTGCGTACTAAGCACATAGAGGATCGAGTGTTTACATGAGCAACACGAAATCAAATGTATTCGAAGTCTGAGACATATTTGGTAGATAAATTTAGGACCCTGTACTCAGTACGAAGTTATCTGTTTTCTGCTCGCGTAGACCATAAATCTACCGATCCCTGATCCGGATTGCTGATGTTTCCGGTTACCGCTCTGTTCAATGAGTTTAGTTCTTCAAACACGCCTATCGGTCGGTTGGGTGTTAGGTGGGTGACGCAGGGTCTTCTTGGAAAAACATAAACATTCGTAAAACTCACTTATTTATTAAATTTACATCTTTGCTCATGAGAGTGTGTGAACATTCACCCATATAAGTACACTACATATGGACATGCATCTATGCACCACATCGGGTTCGCAACATTCTCTGATAAAGCCGAAATAAAAGTAATAAATCAGTTACTTAAAACAAATAAACATTTAAATATACATAAATATATTTGCAAGCCTCGTTTGCGACCTGATCATGCCACTCTTAATTGCAACCATTGATACGAGGGGATGCCGCTTGCATACCTCTGCATATGTCCGTATGTTTAACGATATTGTTGTATGCAAATGCTGTAATTCTCTGCATTTCTAACTCTTGTAAGATGCTCCAGTAAGCGGGCGACACCCATACATGCACGTACATACATACATACAAGTTGTTCGCCATAGTAGTCAAATATTGTTATTACAATCGCCGCCAATGCTATTTATTTGCTACTTACTGGCTACTGGTAGCTGCCTGCCAAGCCGCTTGTAGCAATTAATCATCATGGGCGGTACTGAGTAATGACACAGAACGAGGAAGCAAATTGCCGCGTCACCCCATTAACAAGCACAAATACAACAAACAGGCAGCAGATATACTCTATTTATTTTATCTATGAGTGCCGCATTCGCCAAATCCACATTTAACTAAACTTCAAAGGCCGCCTCCCTGCAACACTTCGCAAATGTCGTTGGCTAATTTGTGAGCTCAGTTAACAGAGAGCGGGCTTAGGCGGGCGGTAATCTAGGGGGGGAAAGAGTTGGAATTGCAAAAATATACTCGTAATATGTCAATTGTGATTTCAATTCAACACAAAACTGAAACTGACAATGCAATGCGACGTCGACAACAAAGTTGCATGCAACATGAAGTGCATCGCGCTGTGGCGCTTTGTCGTTTGTCATGCAGCTACTACTTGTACATACAATCGAAGGAAGTGAGCATGTGGCAAATAATAATTTGACATGCAACAGCGCTTCACATTTAATTGTAGAAGCAGCAGCGAAAGAATGACCATAAAAATTAATGTATAAATAAGAAGCTAAGAACTGGTTAGTAGTTCGTACACGAATTCAATTTGCAACCTTAAGTTGCTCCAGTGCAGTTATATGTATGTATGTACATAAGTATATACAGTAACATACATTAAATTCCGGGCATCTAAGTAATCATGGTTTTTGCTATCTTTTCAGCGAAATATTTGAGATGCGATTTTCTAACGATTTGTACACTTTGAACAAAAAGTTCTCAGAACAACCGCCAGGTGACGTTCTAAGTCGACTGATTTGAGTTTTGTTCTAATATTAGTACCAAAATTTCAGCGGCCTTGCTTGACATTTGTGGAAGTTAGGCCGTCTTGTGTAAATCTATTAGGTGCGCAACTAAGGTCTCGCTGTTTTTTTTGATGAAAATACAACTTTATTCTGAAAAAATGGTTACAAGTGAATCATTGAAAGTATTGCCCATCGCTGGCTACTACTTTTCCCCATATTTCTGGTAGATCTCGTATACCGTCGCGGTAAAACTGTTCACCTTTTGAGGCTATCCACGGATCAAGCCATCCAATTCAGCGTCTTCGAAGGTTTTTGGCCTTCCTTCGCGCGGACGGTAGTCAACATTAAAATCACCGTCTTTGAAGCGTCGGAACCAATCTCAGCACGTTGTTTCACTTAAAGCAGCATCTTTTTGCAGCTCTTGATGCGCTTTAGCCACCGTTTTTTTCGAATGAAAGAGGAAAATCAACACTTCCCGCAAATAACGATTATTCAGCACAAACTCAGACATTTTCAGAAAACCAAAAGTATATGATATCAAAACAAAATTACTAATGTGTCGAAGCAGTTTGTTTACCATATGTCTAAGCTTGCTTTACGACGTTTAGGTTATGTTAGAATCGACTAGCACACACTGCTGGCGGCATCTATTGACAAACAGCGGAAACTTAGTTGCGCACCTAATACCTCTGCACGCGTTTACGATATTTTACAGTTTCAAAAATCGATTTGAATTTGCAACAACGAGTTTGTATTAAAATTTGCATTAAAATTAGATTCAATGGTGCGAAATCATTAGAAATATTGGGAAACTGTTTCAGTAATGCTACTCTAAATGTTTACAAGCGCAGTGAATACTTCAGAGGAAATCATGAGCTCTTCCCGGTTAACGGACGCAGTGGCAGGCCGTCGACTTCGAAAACTGTTGAAAACATCAATAAAGTGAAAGAAAAGTTGATCAATAACCGTAAATTAACCATCAGAGAACTTATGAAACCGTTCAGGCCAATGTGGTTAATGATTTGGCCTTGCGCCGTATTGCTGCAAAGTTGGCCCCAACGCCTCTGAATTTAATGCAAAACAGGGACCGCTTTGATATCGCCAAAGACATGATTTCCAAGACTGAGTCCGACCGAAAATTCAAGAAACTCATCATTACTGGAGACGAGGCGTGGGTTTATGAGTGCGACACGCAGTCCAGACTTCAGGCAAGTGAGTGGAGTGATCCGATTAAATCAAGAGCGAAAAAATCACGTCGCTTGCAGTCAAAAAAGAAAGCATTGCTCACGGTTTTTATGGATTACAACGGTTTGTCAGAAGATCAGACAGTTAATAAGGACTATTATTTGGGCGTTATGAGATATTTGTGTAAAGCAATTCGCCATGCTGAAGCTCCTTTCGGCTGAAAGGCCAAAGAACATTCTGCAAATCTTTGAAGGTCCTATAATAGATCTTAAGGTCGTAATGCTCTTTCTTTAGCAATATTAATAGTGATATCTTTGATGAGATGAGAATAGTTTTCAGTCAATAAGGCGATGACGCTGCTTATATTTATGGGCCTTATTAAAAAAAAATGTAAAGCTAAAAGTATAATAAATTTCGAGCTCTAAAGCAAAGCGGCGACAGAACGTAGAAAGCTAATCCGACAGAAGACTTCTTTATTCAAAAACTAAACCAAGAAAAATTATAAAGAAAAATTGAGCAAAGTTCGTGGAGAGTTTTACGCGATTTCTGATGGTCTGGTACGCGAAATATCAGACTTTAATAAACGGTTCGTGAGGTAAGGTTGGGTAGAATTGGTTGACTTTCAGTCACGCATAGACCGGTTCGGGGAGGAAAAAAACCAGTGGGGAAATTTGTCATGACAAAACAAACAGATTTGTTTTGTTTAAAAGATTTACGATTACTATTTTGTCGCCTGCAAGTATGCAGCAAGTTACGCCGTTTTTCTTTCTTTCCATTTCTGCACCTCCCAAATGGCTTATAAAATGGTGAGATCCACAGTTCCCTGGAAGGTTTGAATAACTGTTTTACTAAGCAAAAATAACCTCCAGGTCTTCAAATCCAGAAAGAAGCAAGGAAGGCGGCTCAAGTCAAACGGAGTCTGGGGAAGCGAAGAAAACACTGGCCACTGTCAGATTTGCCACCAGCCGGGACAATCGGGTGCCTTACGTTAGCTTCGGTAAGAAGTATGACGTTTTGTTCCCAGGTAGAGATCAATGGTTAAGTCCAGAGAACCTACTAATGAGATTTCAGCACACTTTCTAAACGGACGGATCCAAAACCAGCGATGGTATCCAATCTGGATGGTACTTAGACGAAGACACTAAGTACTCTTACGCTACAGGATAGATGGCTCCGGTATTCTTAACGGAAGTCTATGCCATCTTAAATTTGGCGTACTGGCTAATTGAGAAAAAAGTGGTGGGGTAGTTGTATAAGAATTTGAAGTGACAGTTAAGCTGCACTGAGAGCTCTTGTTACCTCACGCTGCTCTTCGAAATTGGTCGGTGAATGTAGGACAAAACTGAACTGTTTGGCAAAACGTAACAAATTTTGTTTTATTGGAGTGCCTGGACACTGCGGTATTACAGGGAACGAGTTGGCTGATAAACTGGCTAGTAAAGGCTCTGCAAGCACATCGGTTGAACTATGGATTGACGACTTCAAGAGCTTAACCCATAGAAGTCGTTGGTCTGAGTTGGACTACTGCAGAGTAGTAGAGCTTTGTGAAAGAAGCAAACAGGAAATTAGCGACCTTTCTCCTAAAACTCAGCAGAAAGGACTTGAGAGTACTGGTAGGTGTAGTCACAGAGCACAACGCTTATGGTCAGCACATGGCTACCATGGGAAT
>JAYXIM010040627.1:0-24220 GCA_037575425.1 Anastrepha fraterculus
ACCGGTCGCCTTCGTCCGGTTCATCTAAAGGGAGGTCCAGGAAACTTTCTGTTTCTACAGGTTGGGTCCAGAGGGAGAGTGGTGTTAGATGAGTAGGTTTTAAAGGGCATGTGAAAAGGTGGTTAGTGTCGTGCGGAGTGCCTTCACATGCCGGTCATATATTTGGTATGTCGGGGTCAATTCTGGACAAATAGGTGTTTAAACTGCTACAATATCCAGAACATTCCCATGGCAGCTGGTTCTACGTTACCGGAATGGCTCGGATTTTTCCCGACCAAGAGCTGTCGCCCCAGTAAACTAGCCCTGTATAGTGAACAGGTGATCGTCGTCTATGGGCTTGGTGAACCTTTTCAATTATATATACTGGCGGCCCTTGCCAGAAGCCCACTTAGACAAATAATCAAAATTCGTCCGTTGTGATATCATAGAGGGTGGGGAGGGAAGTGAAAGCAGAACCAAACAGGTGGAAATGGGAAGTAGGGGTTTTGGACTAGACTATGACGACCAACAGTGGCTAATTACGTTCATATTAACCGCTTCAAGCTACTGATGAATTTTATCAGGTGTGTGATATATATTTTTTTCCTTGTTCACTCCTCTCGGTAGCATAGGGCCTCGACAAGACTCTTCCATCGTACACGGTTCTGCGCTGTTGTTTTCGCACCGTCCCATGAGATGTCAGCATCTGCTAGTTCGCACAACATCGACCTTCTCCAAGTGTTTTTGTTCGACCGCGATCTCTGCTCCTTTGCGGTGTGATATTTAAACCCGCAATAACCGCAGGTGTAGCAAAGAAGTGAGAGCCCAGATGTCTAAATCTTTGCCCTATGTTAGCAAGAGAGCTGAGAATAAGGTGCTGAGATGATTCCACCTTCTTCTCCAGACAGCTTCTGCAGAAAGAACTTGAATCAGTCCCAAGTCTCACCGTATGGATCCCTAACGGACAATGTTCGGTAAGGTTACATACCAAATTCGAGAGCTGCGGCTTTGTTAGCCTTATAAGTTCGCTTGAGCGCCCCCGATCTACCCGTGGTCACGAAGGATCTCGTGACTTTGCACGTTTGCGCACTAGCCCAGCGATCACTGAGTTGATGCGTGGCCCATCTTTCCAGGAGCACTTACTGAGTACCAAGTAGTTGTTTTCTGAAGCAACACTTGCACTTCAATAGCTCTTTACAACGCAGCGAAATGAGAGGCGTGCCTGCACTGCTATTCAAGTTCAGTTATAGTTAGAACTTGATCAACTTGGTCACAGTAAGGTTTTACGGTTTTTGGATACTCATGATGCTGTCCGTTATACTACACTGATTTCTACCTTTTGGCATTTGAACAATTCACGAAGTTGCATGTATGTATGTGTGGATGCATGGATGTGTGTGAATTAACAGAAATGCGCTTTATTGTATGCCACAGCTTAAAGCGTTAATACGTAATTTATGTGTCACAAAAAAAGAACTTGAATGCCACACGAAATTATGGATTATTTATCATTTCACACGAGCTGCGCTGAACCGTAACGCATGCATCGTTACGAGCGCTCACAACACCGACAACAACAAAATGTATGCCTACCACTACAGCCACTTCTGCATGACCACTACTACCGTTGTCGTCTTGCCACCGGCTCCAAACTCACCAATAAGTTCAGTGCAGTGCTTATGAGCCCGATCCAAAAGTCCAGACCCACTTACGAGTGAGAGCCAGTTGAAGTCATCGCCGTACTGCTGGACTGCTGCACTGCTGTACTGCTGTCGCCGTCGTCATTCGCCTTTCGCATCGCATCATTTAAGCTGCATTTATGCACAAAAGCCAAACGTTTGTCAATTCGATTGGTAACCAAATTTATGACAACACGCATATAACTTATGACGGGCTTGGTCGTGCTACGAAAAGCGCAAATACGTAAATGCACAAGAGCTGTTGGTGGGGGCAGTTTGGACGGTGTAGAAAGAAAGGCGCGCGCTGTTAGAGGTACAATGAAGGTAATAAAGTTGATCAGTCCACTCGAATCTTAACGTTATTTTTATTGATTTCATTGCAGGGTAGGTGGCTGTTATTGTAGGTGTCGTGCGAAATCCATAAAATACTCAGAGAAACATGCACACACACACACACGAGCTGCGAACTGTGCTGGAACTAAAGTGTTGCGCTCGATTCCTGCGGTGGCAAGTGTTAATTGGAATCAATTTGATAATCTGTAGACACAGAGTAACACTTGGCAGTTGAGGTGCCGGCACATACGAGTGTCCAATTGTAGATGCCATACAGGGAAATCCAATGATTTCTTAGCTGGTGCCTTCTGGTGAATTTGAGCGATAATTATTTTTGGTACCGGAACTGATGAGTGGTAAGGCGAAGTTTTAAGAATTATCAAATGTTTTCCTGGCACGACACGTCGTTGAGGAACAAGTTCTGGCTCCTTGATAGTTGCTCGATGGCCACGCACTAATTTCAAGTTATTCTGAAATCATCGAGTTTAAGTGAGTAATTCTAAACAGTTTGCTGAAACCATTGCGAGTTCCTTATGAAAATGTAAAACAAAAAATAAAGTAAAAGAAAGTCCAGCTCCATATCTTGCGGTTGGCCTCTGAAGGCAGTCTCCCAAGGGGCATGGTAGCATTTTCGGGCAGTTAACACCGTATTTCTCCGAGCTCCGTACAGATCTCTCCATCCGCAAACTGGAGTTTGAGGGTCGTGCTAGGGCAATATTTCCAAATAGGCAGGATTGGATAGAGGGGAAAATCTGCACCGAAGCTTTCACCTCTGTCTTCACTGACGACTCCAAGATGGAATCGGGAGTCGGAGTAGGAGTTTCCTCTAAATCAACCAATTTAGCTGTCTCCTTTAAACTGCCGAATACTGCTGGTGTTTTGAAACAGAAGTCTTTGCGATCCTGCAGGTATGCAAAATGTTTAGGGAACGTGACACCAAGGGGGATATTGACATTTTCTCCGAAAGTCAAGCCACGATCGAGGCTTTAACGACGCCATGGAGCAGAACTAGTAAACTGCTTTAAGGAGGAGATAAATCTCTTGAGTGTGCAGGTAACATTTCTCCAATCTAGATTTCAGGGCATAGGAACATAGAGGAAAATGAAATTGCTGACGAGCTTGTCAGGAAGGGGACCGAATTGGCCTCAGAGACCTCCTACCCGGCCATCGGCATGTCGCTGACATTTGTTAAAGGGGAACTGTACAAATTATTTCTCAGGAAAGCGCAGAAAAGATGGAGCTTCATTTCTTCATTTGCTATTTCGAAAACCCTTTGGCCCCAGTGCAATATACGGAGGACTCAGAAAGTCCTTTGGACCCCTCGTCATTCAATTTCCAAACTTGTGGCTGTGTTTACCGGTCACTGGACGATTGGCACACACGCGGAAAAGCTAGAGTTATCATTTAACCCCCTTTCTAGAAGCTGTGGTGTCCTTTCAGAGAAGGAAACTGTTGAGCACTTTCTCTGTAAATGTCCGGGCTTGGCAGCTAGACGATTAAGGCCACTGGGTGCTGCTTTCTTCGACGGCTTTTGGCAGAGTGCCAACCTAAATCCCATCAATCATCTATGGCTGGCTGTAGATGTCTGTTTGTTGGAGGTCTCACAATGATATCAAAACGGCGCTTTAGTGCTGATTGAGGAGTGCCAGACTGGCATTTAGACCATTTCACTTATCCACTTACCTACCTACCTACCAACTCCATTTCGCTCCCTTTTCAATGAGTGGAAATTTAGTCACCTTCCCACTGATTCTCATTTGTGGCATTAAAAGCAACCGATCTTAATTAGAAGTTTGCGCGTTTTCTCTGCAGGGTATTAGTCCACAAGTACTTGCATTCATTCGATAAGTTATGTACGAGTACGAGAAAGGTCCTTTGTTGTTATTGTTGAGTGAAGTTGTGCTCATGATCATTTCGCGGCTGTGTTTTGATCGAAAAATTGCGCTTTGGGGGGCTTTCACGCAATCACAACGCCGCAAATGCAACGCTGCTGCATACTTGCATATGTATATATGTATGTGTGTGTATGTATGTATCATCGTTACTGATTTGTGTGTGTTGTGATTTGAGTGTAAGCGGATGAGAGCGTAATTCAAATTGAATTAAATTAAATGCCAATTTATTGCCAAAAAGCTGCCACCACCACCAAAATTCATTAAAGTCATGAAATGTGGGCCAATGCGTAGAGGCCTAAGGAAAAAATGTGAAGGGATTTGAAGGCAATCAATGAGTTGCAACTGTAAAATTTTGGCTAATCCTTTGCGATGCAAAGGCATACTGCTTTATAATAAAAGAGGTGGCCAGCGAATAAACAGTTTTTTGGTTGTGGCGAGATATTTTTGGAAAAACTTGAACACATGCAAACTACAACGCGAATATATTATTGATGAGCATTCAGAAGCTCGGGAAAGGTTTACTATGCAGAGGTTTCATATAAACAACGGAAAGAAATAATAAAATAAAACAAAAGAAATTTCAAAAATGGATTTGTTGCTTTGTTCTTTCGTAGTATCCAAATTGAAGACTTTGTTGTCAGCCGTTCTTGGTACTGCAGACTTGCTGAATTTTAGTGTCCAATCCACTGCATTTTCCCACTAATCTTTCAACTTAGCTATTGCCGATGCTGTTAGCTATACTAGGCTGAGCATAGGCTCTGCATAGGGAACTTGACTTCTTCTTCTTAATTGGCGCGATAACCGGTTACGCGATTTTGGCCGAGTTTAACAAAGCGCGCCAATCGTTTCTTTCTCGTGCTAACCTGCGCCAATTGGACACACCAAGTGAAGCCAAGTTCTTCTCCACCTGATCTTTCCAACGCAGAGGAGGTCTTGCCCTTACTAAGACATCTTAAAAAGTTCGATTAGATATCGACTCGACTCAGAAATCGAAGCTAAATGGACTACTTCCTCAATATCTCAAGCAGCCAACCATTGTGCTCAACATAATAATACTCACAGAAGTATACAAGATGGCCAATATAGTTGTTTCTTTTGAATCCTACGCTATTTTGACAGCAATAGCCTCTTGCCACTGGAAATCTTGACAGACGGCCAAAATCATATCTTCGCGAATTCGAAATAAATCGTTTTATGCGGCCACCTTGGAGCTGCGATTTGACGTCGTTAGACTTCTTCGTAGGGTCGTGTGAAGGACTGATGTGTTGCGAGCAATTCTTTAACGATTCAGGCTCTGGAGCCGAATATCACGTAAACCATTCGAAAGATGGAGCCAGAAACCGTCCAAGACTACGGCAAACTGGCTTAACAGGATGCGCTACTGCGAAGCCGGCCGCAGCAGTCTCTTAAATGAAATCGATGTGGAAGTTTGCTCCTGCGAATAATTTAATACAAAAAATAATAATTTTTCTTAATTATTGCACTGGGCAACAAAATTGCAACTTTTGTCTGATGATTGAGGTTTATCATTTGATGTTTACTAATTTGCTGAAAAATTATAAAAAAAGGTTTTATTATTATAATATGTCACGGCATCCTCAAGACGAGTTTGTGTAAACTAGCCGAATCATTTTTGTTTCTTTGCGGAAAGTTTAAACTTACCGATTAAATGTGACACCGTTCGTTAGTGAGGCTTACAAAAATTACTTTGGTCACCCGATGGTAATGAGAAATAAGCCTCGGATTCCTTAAAAGGCATGCAAAATGTGCGTTGAGTTTCTACGTTTGTGGACAAATATGAAATGGAGTAGATTTAGGTACGCAACTGCTATGGTCTGGAAGGAGCCCGTGCATCATCAAGACGACTGTTGTTTTTGTTTGGTTAACATAACTGGCATTAACCGAAAAAATCGAACCAAATTGGAATATCCTTGCATACGGTCGACATAAAGACGTGTTTTAAGCCCTAAGATATCACCAGTCTATCAAAGACTGCTTCTGAACTTTTGGCTTCTGGGCTAAAATAAAGAAACTTAGTAACAAAGGAAACTAAAATTTCTTATATCCGCGAGAACAATATCTTCTGAAATATTTTTCTGAAGAAGATGACTTTGAACTTTGTAAAGATATACCTGGTTTGATGACTGCAATGAGATTACCTGTACAAAATTACGTTTCTAATGAGTGGCGTTTATTCATAGACTCATCAAAACGGAGTCTAAAATGCGTTGTCTTGCACAATGGGAATAAATGTGAGTCGTTGTCTTTTGCACATTCTACTAAACAAAAAAAGAAGAAGAAAGGTTTTAGATAAAATTAAATATCATACATATGTGGAAATGGCTCATATGTGTCGATTACAAAATGGTAAACTTCCTTCTAGACCAACATAGTGGTTACACAAAGCATTTGCATGTGGGATAGTAGAGCTCAAACATAACATTGGATTAAACAAGATTCGCCTACTCTGGAAGCGCCAGTTCCCGGTCAACAGAACGTGATAAACACACCTCTAGTATCAAGGGGTCGTATTATTTTACTCCCGTTACACTTAAAACTAGGGCTTATAAAAGAATTTGTAAAAGGTCTTGACAAAAACGGGAATTGTTTCCTTTTTCTACCAAACGAGTTTCCAAAACGAAGTGCAGAAAAGATAAAAACGGGAATTTTTGATGATCCACAGATAAGATCTTTAATGAAAGACTCAAATTTCACGGACGTCATGACAAAGATCAAGAAAAACGCCTGGAATGAGTTTGTTTGGTTTGTTCAACGTTTTTTGGGGTATAAAAAAAATTCTGATTAGTCTCAACACGTCGAAAAACTAATGAGTCGCTTTCAAAGTCGTGGATGTCACATGAGCATCGAGTCTTGGATGTAACATGAACATCATCATAACCACCTCAACTATTTCCCTGCCAATCTTGGGGATCTAAGTTAAGAACAAGCGATTCCATCAGGACCTACGTACGATGGAGGAACGCTATCATGGCTATTGGAACGCACACTTCATGGCTGACTATTGTTGACTCTCTACCTTCAGCTTCAAGAAAATCAAGCAAAAGAAACTTTTTTTCAACTTAAAAATAAATAAAATATGATTATCTTTAAATATTAGTTTTTTTTTTATAAAAAGACTTGTGTGTCATATTTTTTTAACAAGAGGTGATACTGAAATTTCAGTTACAGATTTTAGGTCCTCATAAAAAATTAGACTAAGATCATGTGCCATAACCCATTCACCAGACAAGCTGTTGTGCAGTTTTATTAATTATTTTTGATAATTTTGTTTTTAGTTTTTTAAAAATGTCCACTTTATGAATTACCCTGTATTTCCCTACAACCGCACCATATTATTAGAAAACATGAACAAATTTTTGAAATTAACTCAAAGTGTACAGCATACAGAAGGTGGCGCTGAGAACTAACAAACAAGAGGAAGAGTAGTTAGTTGTTTGTGAATATTCAGTGAATGGCTTTGTAATATTGCAATTTTTATATTAAACCAACTACTAAAAATGAAGTGCCATCAGCCAAATCGCTGAGTGAACTTCGTCGGAGGAAAGTTCGCCGTCAAAATTAAAATGCACCGCAGTATACGAGGTGTGTTCAAAAAGTATCGCGATTTTGTGTTTTTTTTCAAAAATTATTTGCTTATTCATTAATATCTATTTTGTCCCCTTCAAAGTAATCCTCATGAGATATTATGCACTTGTACCAACGTTATTTCCAATCTGCGAAGCACTTCATAAAATCATTTTTTTTATCTTCTTCAGCTCCTCCTTCGATGCCATCTTTATCTCGTCAATCGTAGCGTAGCATCGTCCTTTCATGGGCCTCTTCAATTTCGGGAACAACAAAAAGTCACAGGGGGCCAGATCTGGGGAACACGGTTGCTACAGCCATTACAGTCATTAGAGTGTTGTTTTTGGCCAAAAAGTCGCGCACAAGCAACGATGTGTGAGCAGGGGCGTTGGGCGTTATCGCGATGCAAGAGCCAATTTTTTTTCTTTCACAAATCTGGGCGTTTCTGGCAGATTGCTTCGCGCAAATAGCGCATAACCTGCAGGTAATATTCCTTTTTGACCGTTTTACCCTGTTACAAGAACTCATGATGCACAACGCCCCCGCAATCGAAGAAAACGGTAAGCAAAACTTTTACATTCGACCGAACTTGGCGCGCTTTTTTGGTCTGGTCTTGGTTCGTGCGGCAGCTTCCATTGAGATGATTGAGCTTTGGTTTCCACGTCATAACCATAAACCCACGATTCGTCACCAGTTACGACCCTCTGGAGCGAATTTGGGTCGTCGCGGACAGAGTCCAACATCTCATTAGCAATGTTCATGCGATGCTGCTTTTGGTCGAAATTGAGCAGTTTTGGTACGAATTTTGCGGCGACCCGTCTCCTGCCAAATCATTGAAAAAAAGGAATGGTACGAGCCAATCGATATGTCTAGGTACTCAGCAACTTCTGTAACGGTGATTCGACGATTGGCCATACCATTTTCTTCACTTCATCAATTTTTTCGTCTGTTGTTGAAGTGCTCGGGCGTCCGGCACGCTTTTCGTCGTTCACATGTTCTCGGACTTCTGAGTAGCTTCTCCGTATGACACAGTCAATATTCGGAATGCATCCGCGCACTTAATCTCATTTTTCACACAAAATTTGATTCAGGTTCTTTGATCCATCTCTTTGGAATAGGTAAAAATCGAAGACGAGCCGAAACACGTGCAAGGAAATCAGCTGTCAACAATTAACTGAACATTCAAAATGGCCGAACTCGTCGGCATGAGTGAGAGACTTGAGTACCAACATATCGCCACAAAAAAATCGAAATTCGAATATACGTGACCTGCGAAACTTCAAAATTCGCGATACTTTTTGAACACACCTCGTATGAGATGGCACATAACCAAAGCGAGGACAAAGTTCGTCCGACGAAATTCGTCTAGAGTAGATTTATTTTTAATTTTGTCACAGGGTCGCAGTCATCAAAATCCTCTGTCGGGTGAAAAATGTAAATAAATCTTCTTCGTAAACTTTGCTTCACTTGCAGAAATGCTTTGCACATTACAAAGATGATTTTTAAAACTTCGATAACTTGAATTTATCGAAAAATTTTGGTACTCATCCTTTCACTTCTGGGGCAAATTTCATTTTGGTTCTATTTTACTGAGTGAAAGGTTACGGCGAATATCACCCGACGGCATCGCTGGGTTCGACGAAATTCAATCGGCGATTAGGTTTATTTTTTTCTGCAAAGCATTGGTGTGGGAACATACATAGGTTTCGAGCTACAAAAATACTCGGTTATCTTACAGATGCTGCTATCATAAGAGCGATTTCAATGTCATTACTGATCCATTCAACTATTTTCTTCTATTTTTTCCTTGTTCACTCCTCTCGGGAGTATAGGGCCTCGACAAGACTCAGTCTTGTGTTGGTTTCGTTAATCTATTTTGATTTTTGACAGGGTAGATGATTAGCCTGCAGCTACCAGTCTTAAGTAGTGGGAATGCCCCCCTGTCGTTGCTTAGGAACAACGCCTTCTCACTGCCTTGTGCGCCATCTGTGTTTCACATTTTTCTTCCAGAAGGATCACACAGATGGTTGAGGACTTCGCTAAATTTGGTGTGTCTGCGCAATTATCACGGTTGCCTGCTTCCTCTTGCTGGCGCCGCCGATACATTGTGTAAATCTGTGGTTTTTCTTTGTTTTTTCTAGTTTTAGCAGCCACAGTGCAAATAATGCGCTGACTATTGTGCGGGAGTAAGGATGGGAAAGATCACTTTTTTTTTTTTTTTTTGTTTTGGGATAGAGGAATGAGACTAGTTTTGTGTGTTGGTTTTGTTTTCAGAAACAGGGAAAGTCGGTAAATTTGGAAAAGTGCGTGGTATGACGACATTTTCGGTAAAATTCGTAGCATTTTTCAATATTAACAACAGGGGGGTAATTACAATTAACAACTATTCTGTGGAGCCTAAAACACACTACGGTGCGGCCGCATATTCAAAAAATACTATCATTAGTCAATTAACCCTTACCTAATCACGGCGTTGTGCAAATTTCGATAATTCATATTTTCATTGTTAATCTTTCGATTCGTATAAGCACAATTTCGCACCTTATTTGCATGAAAAGCAGTTGCTCACACTCGTGGCTACATCTCTGAATTCGCGAATTCCCACGTTCACACCATGTGGCAGCTGCAAGACTACACAAGCGCATAACTATTCCAACAGTGCACCAAGCGCTGAGTATATCAAGCAATCAGTCACCTTCTAAAGCAATAATTTTCGAATCTCAGACGAATCCCTTGGTGCTTGCATTATCTGGACACCTATGCAACTAAGCATCCGCTCTCGTACTCATACACGTATGAATTATATCTGCTTGTAGGTATGGCTGAAATTAGCTATTGCTAGTTTTTGCACTTCCACAGATACCCGGGTAGATAGGCAGACCGAAATGCCAATTGGTAATTGGTAATTTTAACACCTTCAATGCCGCAAAATGATGCCAAAATGCTAACGATCTCAAAGTGGCTTGCGAAGAAATAAAAAATAATAAAAACAAAGGCATAGCGAGCGCCCTTACGGACGTGAAGCGTATCCACCAGGCATCAGGCGTCAGGGTTTTACACTCGTATTTTGTAGCTGTTATTGTTCTTAGAGTTAGTTCATCTGCTTCATTGTAGTTGGTGGCGATCATTAAAGTCAAATCATTTTCCACATTTATATTACGGTGGGCAGTTGTCGAAAGTAACCGCTGGGCTTAACACCTCAAACACAATAAGAAATAAACTAAATGTAGCGTGAATAGCAATCAGAAATCAAGCAAATCAAGCAAATCAAAAATCAAAATTACCACCGATTGCATATCACGACTTGCTTACCTTTCCGAGCTGGACGTGGCCGAAGTGGCAGCACTTATGTAAAAGTAATCAAATCAACACCTTCCACCAACGGCAATAACTCAAAATCATCGACAACCGATCGCTCATCACCCATCGCCAATCAACGATCAGTCAACACCGCCGCAACCGCTACACAAACCGCAATTGTTGGCGACTGCAGCTTCCTTTAATTTTTCCATCTTATTCACGTGCGATTTTGTGCCTCAAAAATATCTGCTTTCTGCAGATTTCGTTTTTTTGTTTGTTGCTGTTGTGCTGTGACCGATCAGCGGAGCGATCATTACGATCGCAACATAACACACAGCTGAAAGAGGTTGTGATAGACATGTCGACGCGCACCTCTGCCACACTTGTCGCCTTTGGTATGAAACAGAGCTAAACTATAAAATTTACGTTTCTGGAAGCCGAAGTTGTCATTTAAGGGCTAATTTATGTCTCACACAATTTATCGCAACACCAGTGTTCCATGTCGCTTGGGCCGGCCATTCACGCAGCCTTCACTCACAAGCACGATTGCATTGGTGGCAGTTTACGAGCCTTCGAGCAAACTAGGGATACCCGATTGCAGTTGCTAATCGCACAATCTGTTTCTGATCAATTCTTCTGCGCCGCCACCGCTTTCAACTTCCTACTCTGCGAAGCACGTCCACTCGCGCAAGGACGCTATGATGTGGACCGCTGGGGCTTGGAATTGACCTGCAATTGATTCCAATTCACTGCAATCCATTATAGGGGCTAAGCGCACGAGTTTCATGTCTCATTATTGGTAATTTCGGAGCAGTTCACATATCTGTAAATTGCGGCGATTCGCAAGAGGCGCGCGTACTGCCTCTGCCACAAGCCGTGGTAGGCAATGGATAGTTGAGTTGCTTCGGTTTAGAATTAATAATACGTGACAAGTACGTACGAAAGTGACAATTTAAGTATGCGTATCAGTATAAGTATAAAAAATATGCAAAAAGAATAAAATAATAATACGCAAAATGTGGGACAAGTTCAGCGAAAAGCTGGAAAAATGTTCCCACACAATTTAAATATTCTCAATCATAGGTCATAAAAATATGGTTGCAAATTTCTAAAATTTTTAATAAACATAATTAACTAACTTTTCCTATTGCAATTACACGAAGAATTACTAATAGAAGGACTGAAGTTTTTTGAAAAAAAAACGGGTCGCCTTTCACCTCTTTACCACAGCTAGGCAGCGCTTCGGATCTCGAAACTATTGAGAGCTTCTGATAGGGTTTAAATCTATTGGTTACCTTCGCAGTCCGTCAACAATAACTTAGTTGAAAAACACATTTCGGAACTTTTTTAAGGAGCGCATGAGATTAGAGCTTGGATCAAGAACTGTGAGCAATTATCCAAAACTTGCTGGAGGTGCTGATACAAAACAAGGGCGGAAATAAAATTGTATTGCTTTTTTTCAAAGCCTGTTTAAATAATAAAAATACATTGAAATAAATAAATACCACTGCTAAAAAATTTGTTTTATGCTTATCATTCGCGGCGTTCTAATCGCTTGTCCACCTATTGTGGCAGCTCTGCATTCGCAACGCGTGATGGCTCTTGGCATTCTAACCAATTTCAAAGGCTTCTGTGCGGTTTGACATTTGGTTTTGGCGAAAAAAGCAGCAACAACAAGATTTTTCAATAAAATTTAATTCAAACTAAAATTTTGCAGGTGTCTATCGCAGAAATTTCACTATTTCAAATAATCAAGGGGCGTCACTTCTTGAGTTAAGTAGATCTTCTAAGGTTGTAGGCGCAGATCTTGGTGTAAAATTCACCACATCATGAACAGTGGAATGCTTAATTACTTTAAACTACGTGAAATCATCCGACGCAGCTCATTTCGAACTGAATTGAACTGCAATATTTTCGATGCAGGTCGTTTGAAAAGTTTGTGCAAAGTCAGTAGTAGCAGCACTACTGAACACTACTAACATCACACTCTGCGACTGTTCTGCACTTCAAAGCAGCCGTGCAAAATATCTTGGCGATTATTTCTTTGAATACCTGGGAAATTTGCAAAATGTCTCACTGGAGGGACTAGTTGCCTTCTTAAAAAGATCTAAGTGGTTTAAGCAACTTAGTTAGGGGATGGAAATCAAATGCAAGCATCGCAGATCTATATGTGCCTGCAGCGACAGCCAAGCTGCGCTCATGGCCTTAGACAGCCCCCCAACCACATCAGGGGTAATCGATCCTGTAAATCTAGGCTGAACTATGTCGGTAGACGTAATAGCCTGATGCTAACATGTGTCCCGGGACACGTGGGTATCATGGGTAAAGAGACCTCTGACTCCTTAGCCCCAGAGCCCATTCTGCCACTCCCCTCTGCAGCCGCCAAAGCCACGGTTAGCAAATGGATTACTACAGCCCACAAACGAGCTTGGAAGGCTGAAAAGGCTGCAGATGGACTGTCATTAAGCAGAGGGGACTGCAGACAGCTGGTTGGACTGATGACGGGCCATTTTCTGTGGGCGAAGCACATGGAAAAGGTAGGCATCTTAGAGAGTGTACTCTGCGCCCAGCTTGTGAAGAGGAGGATGAGGCGGACCACTTTCTATGCGTCTGCCTCGCGTTCGCTCGAATCAGGCTTGAGTTCTTGGGCATTGATGTGTTAAGAAGCGACCACCTTGGCACCTTGGCATCACAAGACCTACTCAGATTTCTTCGGAGGTCGAGTAGATTTAAAGAAAATTAAAAAGGGAACCCGAGTGCAGTACAATGGTATTTAATTGTGTCTGAGAGCTGGTTCGATAAAAAAAACATAATTTAATGGTTTCAAATACACTTTATTATTCAGTGCAGTCTACCTGCAGAACATCAATACACTTCCTGTAACGAGATTCCAATTTATGAATTCAATTTCTGATGTGAGAATTTACAAGGGCTGAAAATGCCTTTTACTGCTGTTATAAGCTCATCATTTGATGAAAAACGCTTTCTCTGCATGCATTTTTTTATGTCTGTAAACAGATGGAAGTCGTTAGCGGCCAAATCTGGGTAATACGGTGGCTGCTCCAACAATTCGAACTTTAATTCATGGATTTTAGCTATTGTCAAAATGCTCTTCTTCCTGATTAAAAAATTGTAAGTAATCCACAAACAATACTCCTTTCGCATGCCAAAATACTGATGTTAACACCTTCTTGATGGATTTCTGAAAACGAACTCGTTTCGTAGCCGAAGAACCAGGTTCACACCACTCTTTTGCTTCTTGTTTTTACTTCGGATCATGGTGATAGACCCAAGTCGCAATCAAAGTGATGAACCTTTATTAGCGAATGCGACATTCTTTGTGCACAGCTTGAAACGCAAAACTTCAGTCAAAATATTGCTTACACTGCCCAGTGATATGCCTAGGACTTCTACTAAATCTCTTTCAGTCACACAACGATTTTTCAGTCCGATAACCTGTATTTTTTTCTATGATTTGTGGTATTGTTGCACACAGGAGGTGTTGTTGCGGATAGACAGGAGGAGATTCGTACTAGCCCTGTCTAGAAAGGAAAGCACAACTATCGTAGGCATACTGACAGGCCACAATTTGTTAGCGGCACACGCATATAACATGAGAATTACAAACAACGACAACTGCAGATTTTGCAATGAACTGGAAGAGAGGGAGACTCTTGAACACCTTCTGTGTGCTTGCCCTTCATTAGCTAGAACCCGAATGAAATGTTTAGGAGCTCTACAATATGAAAGTTTCGAATGTCTCTCGGTGTTAGAGCTTCAGCGCTACTTAGATTCGCAATAAATATCGCCGTCTGACAATGCTATTCGTTGTTTGGTCTCGAACTTTTTTGAGCACGGGACAGTAGGAGATCGTCAACATGCCGTTCATCAACGTCCAAGACGTTCCAATGAACTTGTTGAAGCAGTGAGGGAGAGCGTTGCCCAGGAGCCAACAGTGTCGCATCGTCGTCGCGGTCAGCTTTTTGGCGTCAGTGAAACCACAATGCGGCGCATTTTAAAGGATGATTTAAATTTGTTTTCGTATAAAGACCAATTGACACAAAGAATATTGCCGACAGACCATTCACGTCGCTTGGAATACGGCCAAACAGTCGCTCGAATGGTTGACACTGAACCCCATTTATGGAAGCAAATTTTAATGAGGTCGTTTGAAAAGTTTGTGCGAAGTCAGAGAGTTGGCACTGCTGGCGCGCATCGAGGTTTTATGACGAGGTACACATTAATCTCTCTGGCAGCGTGAATAAAAAAATTGCCGCATTTGGGGAACTGAGAATCCACAAGAGATCCATGAAATGCCATTGCATGACCGGAAAGTAACTGTTTGGGACGGCATTTGCGCCAAAACCATCTTTAGGCCACATTTTTACCGAGAAAACGAAACAGTCGATGGAAACCGATATCGATGGATGTTGGCTCATTATGTCTGCCCGCAAATGCGCGAGAAAGGTTTAGACGGTTACTGGATTCAGCAAGACGGTGCACCATGCCACTCTGCAAATGCAACAATTGAACATCTGCAACGAAAATTCCCGGGACGTGTAGTGTCAAAAAGAGGCGACATCGACTGGATCCCCAGATCACCTGACTTAACCCCCCGGACTTATTTTTGTGGTGTTATCTGAAAAGTAAGGTTTACGCCAACAGGCCGCAGACTATTGACCAGCTTAGGGCAAACATTCGTGCCGAAATCGACGCTATGAAACCCGAAATGCTTCACAAGGTGATGACAAACGCAGAAAAAAGATCGCAGTTTGTGATTGCTAATAAAGGTGGCCACTCGATTGATATTGTATTCAAAAAATTGTTTTAATAAATTGTAAATAGCCAAACAAAAATGCGTCACTTATACAAATCAGTTGTTTTTTTTCAAGGTTATGCAATGTTTTCATACCGACATAAATGATGGCGCACCCTGTACGTAAAGATGCTTTAAGGGGGTATTCTGGTCTAGAAATTTGAAAAAATCGATGTTTTTGCATATTTTCAAAGTTTAGACTTTCAGCAATATGCCCTTGAACGGATTTTGCAAAATTCGAATTATTTTCGGAGATGCAACGGATTTTGTGACGTGGGGTCTAAGCCGGCCGAGTGGAGTGAATCGCACAATGAACGGCAGATGTTACCGGACGACTTGAGGACTCGTTCTTTCCAGAAAATCTTTTGTATCCCACACAACCTTTATATATTCCATACATATATATACTTTATATTGTACTTCTATAATATGTACCTGGAAATATATCGCCGATTAATCCAGAGTGACTAGTAAATATTATGATCTAAGTTATTCGATTGGAATTGTTGCTCAAACTGCAAACGCGATTTTCTTAAAACTACTTTTTTTGAGATGGTCATCATGATATCTCAAGTTCCACTTGACCGATCGCTTTGAAGTTTGATAAGAATTTTTTCTTATACATCTGTCTATCGCGCCAGCCTCGGATTTTGAAAAATTTAAGTTTGAAGTATTTTTAAAAAATTTTAAATGGTAAAAAACGAGGGTACACAATTTTTTGTTTTCAAGTTGACGCCATTTTGTGAATTTCTTTTTTCTTTTGCTTGGCTTAATCCGATAGCGACATCCTAACTAATGAAGAATTTTTTTAATTTCTTTGTTTTAGATCACTACAAGGGTTGGAATCATGTCAACAATGGAGCGCCGTTTTTTATGTAGCCCCCACTGCGCCGGCCTGTAATTCCACGATTTTTTTTTTTATTAATTTTCTTTTTATACTTTTCCAATATTAATAAAAACGATAAAAAAACGGATAGTAAAAGTGTTTTTCCTTTTTTTTTATCTTAGTTTTAAAAATACCTTTTATCCTCTTATCAGTCGGCTTCAAAAAATCGATTTTTTACTGCAATCGATAGATATATTATAGGAGAATATGCCCTCAAAATTTTACAGCGGAATTCAAAGTGATTTCTGAGTTACAGGCCTGTGTACCGTCCCTCGTGTAAGTATACTGTCTACCTTCTGAAAACTTTGAAACACGTTTTCTCAAAACCATATTTTTGAAAATGGCGTGTAAGATTAAAAAAAAACGAAAGTAATCGTTTCAAACCTATATAATATAATCTATATAAAGATAATTAAAATGCGCAACTAATTAACTAACAAAATACAAAAAAAAAAATAATTTTTTAATGTTATTTTACACCTTTTTTGAAAAAAAGCGAAAAAAGCACTTTTTCAATAATAAATTGTGGGTTCATTTTTTCATATTTTTATACAAGAGTAGTCTATTATATGCGGGAAAGACTTCTGAATAAGACAACAATTTTTCTTTTGTGTTTCAGGTGAAAACTACGACCGCAATCTTACACGCCGTTTTACTAGCGCGCAACGAGAAGCTGTGCGAGATCCGCCATTTTGTTTTTCTATTTATGTTAAAAAATTGTTTATTACTCTCCACTCATGCCTTCAAATAAATGCAAAAGATTGTTCCTGTGTGTCGCTTTTTTCGCCTCGAAAAAAAATTGAGAAAAAAAATTTTTTTGAAGCAACTGATAAGAGGCCCCCCTTAAGGCACCCAGACCAGAATACCCCCTTAAAGGGCAACTCGTGGTTTTTTTTTCAAAATTACCTACCACTTTCGGTTATTGTGAAACTAATCTTGCTGCGGAGACAATGTATTTTCCAACGATGTGTTACTTTGCGCCATTTTGCTTCGGAATAAAACTCAAATTGTCATCTTAAGATTTGCCTTTTTTATTTCTTTCAATTAATTTATATTTTATTTAATTTATTTAACTTGTGAATTTGCTTTGTTTTTATTTCAGCCACATTTAAAATAAATTATACAAAAAAAAAAAAAAAAATTGTTGATTGGTAAACAAATTCGTCTGCTTAAAATTAATTAATTTATATAAATGTATTTAACGCATCATATTTATAAATAACTGTTTATGTTGTTTTATTTGCTAAATGCATACCTATGTTCGCATGTCTGTATGTACGTATATACATATATCTGTTTGTATGGGTATGAATGTGTACATATTTTACAACAATTTATACACAATTCCTTGATATTTCGCCCTTGTTTCATATATTTTCCCGTTCTTTGATAAGAGTTTCGCTCTTGATTTTAATTAAATTGTTTCTTCAACGCTTCACTTGCTGTTTTTATGTTGTTGTAATGCCTATCAGTAATACATATATTATACAAATTTGTATACACCAATACACACGCATATAATACAAAACAAGTTTACGTTTTTTGTTCGTTTGTTTGGTTGTTTTTGAAATGATTTATCGCCATTTCTCGAAGCTGCTGCTATGTACAGAATTCCTTTGTGATCTACGATTAAAATTTATTGCTAGCAGAAATGGAACTATTCCTCTTTAACACACTGTGATTCGGCTATTATTTACAAATTATTTTAGCATGCAAAACATTGATTCGTTGCACTTATTTTGCTCACTGGAAAGGCCAATGCAAATAAATGAAATGAACGCAAAAGTAATTGAATAAAAAGAAATGTGCAAGTGAAAATAGACAATAAAAATAATTAGTAACCAAATAAATACCACAAACCTTTTTTTAGGAAATATTAAAACGCTTTTTTCGTATATGTACATATGTATGTATGTAAAATATCAAACTTTATTTAAAAATATTTTCTCGTTTTGTATGTATAAATAAAAAATTTTGTTTTCTTTTTCAACTTAAAACTAAAGTTGCACTGGTTTTGATTTCACATAAAATAAAATAAAAAATTTGCTAATTAAATTCTGCGTAATTAAAAATAATTTTTTCTGTACCTTTAAGGGTAAAATGTAAAATTTAAAATTTTACTCAATTCTAAAATTGAATTAAAGCACAAAATTGCCACAGTTGAGCACAAAAGACACTTGAAAGCGAAAAACAGACTGAATAATTTGAAGCTGGGTAAAATAAAGAAAGATTAAAGAGTAAAATTAGAAAAAAAAGTTAAAAATCGAAGAGCTATTTTGCTTAGTTCAAATTACGCGTACAAATAATGTTAATAAATTTGTTGTTGAGATAAAACTTTTTTATAAACTTAAAGTAAGTATTAAAGTATAAACTGAAATTAAGTAAGATTCAGTGCCATTCCATTCATTAATATTTGTTTCACGTTTGCTTAAATCTACGAAAATTGTTGCCCTTTTGGAAAATCATGCAAAGTTTCGTTTAACGAAACTCTGTTGCTCCCTTCTAGTTTGTGTTCAATTTGTGTATTGCTTTGTTTCAAGGATATGTCACTTGAAGCCGCCAAGAATAGAATTTTTTGCAAAAAAACAAAAAAACTAAAAAAAATTGGGGAAAAAAACAAAAATTAGACACCAGAAATAGGAGTTTTTTACACAAAACAAAATTGGAAAAAAATTAGCTACCAGAAATAGAAATATTGTACACAAAAACAGAAATTAGACACCGTAAATAGAAGTTTTTTACACAAAACAAAAAATTGGAAAAAAAAACAAAAATTAGCTCCCAGAAATAGGAATATTTTACACAAAACAAAAAAAAAAAAAAAAAAAAAATTGGAAAAAACAAATACAAATTTAGTTGTAAATATTTTGAGCCTCGTTGTGTAAAATCTATTAAAAATGTTTGTAACTGCGCATAGATTTTTTAAGGGGGGAAGCCGGTTTAAATCGATCAAAAAATCGATTTTTTTTATTGCATAAATCGTTAGTATAACTACTCAAGAATATGTGGTAAAAACTTTAAAGCTGAATTCGTATTATTCCCGATGCTATGAGCACTTAAGTGAGCGCTCGTCAAAGGTGTTTTTCTCGAAACGATTTTTTTTCAACTGGTGGGCATTCTAGCTTAAAAAGTTATAGACCAATCGTTCTAAAATTTTTCGGAATTTTTTCTTTATTTAATTCTAATTTATATGAACCTAATTCTGGGATTATATTCTTATTTAAAATATTGTTTTTAAGCAAAATATGTAGTTGAAATAATATGGTATAAAAAAACTACTTTGTGTTCAAGCGCCTCAAAAGCATGCAATTCGCAATATTTTTTTACCACAATTAGGTTCATATTCTTAAGAAATATGTTGTTAATAAAAAAAATTGCTGTTGATTTCAGAGAAAAATTGCAACTTCAGGAATTCCCACCAACAAGACACTCGGATGGCGATCGTCCATGGACAGCACGCTCTAACGCCACTATCTCCCGCGGAAATAGCTTCAAAAAAATTTAAAGTGTACCTAAAAATATAAATAAAATATCCTCTAAACTTAAAAAATTTCTGATTATTCCTTCTTCTCGAAAAACACCAACATTTTGGCCTCCTAAGCCGGTTTCCGCCCTTAATTCGCATGCACTTTTTAAAATTTTCTTCAGCTTCTATTCTTTTTCTGTGTTTTTTCTACTTGGAGTTTTGGCTTCAAGCTTCATAGTTTGGGTGAAACATTTGTATAACTTCAATAAATAAATTACTATATAAATATTAATTAGTTAAAAATATTTACAAAAGCACGACAGCGTTCCCATTTCAAATAAATTGCGCTTTAACAACTCTAAAAGGTAAAAATTTACGCTAATATTTCATGTCTTCACTTCAGCTTCCTTAATTTTTTTTTGTGTGTTTTTTTTGTTTATGTAAATTTTAATTTCAACTTTCTTTTGTGTTTTCTCTTGTTGTTTTTGTTTTTTTAAGGTTATTTTCTACTTTCTGTTTTTCTGCAATTACAACTACACTACTCGTTTATACTTTTACTTGACATCGACAATGAGAGGAACTTCGCTAATATCGATTAGATTTGGTGGCGATGCCAGCTGCTGGTGTTGCTGTTGCGGTTGCTGGAGGTGGAGGTGGTGATTGTGGCCGGGGTGGTGTGCATGCAGCTGGGAGTGTGATTGTGAGTGTTGGGCGCTGCGTTGTTGCTGCTGTTGGTATTGTTGGCTGATGATTGCCGCCGTTGCAGCTGCTGCTGTCGCAGGTGCGGCTGTTGCTGTGCCGGCAGTGGAGGAATTGGCAGCTGACAGTGCCAGCGTTGATGTTGACAATGATGAAGCGCTTGTTGATGCCGTCGATGTTCTCGATGATGCGGACGAAGAGGCGGATGCCGCTGGCGCAATCGCACCTGCCTCCACAGTTGTGCCAGTTGTCTCGTCCATGTCGTCGCTGCAGTCGTGGCTGTTGTGATCGCTCGCCTGATTTTGGCTGCTGCTATTGCTGCTGGCGAGCATCATTCGATGATGCTGTTGGAGGCATTGATTGGCATTCACTGCTGCCGCTGCCATCATCATAGCTGCGTCACAATAGTTGGACAACATTGTTGTTGGATTGACAACACTTGGCGTCGGCGCCGCCTGGGATGCATTGGCTGCGTAGAAGCAATTGGTGCTGCTGCTGCTGTAGTCGCTAGCCACCGAGGTAGCACTGCCACCGACCCCCCCTGTGCCGGCAGTACCAAAGAAACCGCTGCCATAGCTGCCCATCCCGCCCATTATGCCCACCTCTCCATTGAAGTGCTGACCGCTGCTGCTGGCGACTGCATTTGCGCTGCTGCCATTGCCAATGCCATTGGTGTGGTTGTTGTGACTATTGTAATTCAGCAAACTGCTGCTGCTGCTCGTGCTGCTGCCTGTGTGTCCGTTGCCAATATCCACAATGCCGTTGCTGTTGGTATGATAGTTGTTGTGGTTGCTGTTATTGAGTGCAACAGCAGTGTGGTTGTTGTGGTGATCGTGGTGGTTGTGGCTGACAGCATTGGCGGCAGCGGCAGCTGCTGCTGCTGCGGCGGCGGCGGCTGCAGCAGCGGATGATCAAGTCGTTGTCAATTGGCGCCACATTGTGTGTCACATCGATGGCAAGTACGGCCAGGAGAAACTGTTGCCGGACAGCAGCATGTCGCGTATTAACGTTTCAATGGGGGTTTTACCGACTAGACGCACAAAAAACAATTGCTCGATGACCTAAAGGGCGGTGTGAAGGGAGCAGAGAAGAGAATAACAATTGATTATTTCGATGTCTGCATCAAATCGGTATACAAATTCAAAGGAGAGTCTAAGTGAGAGTCTGAATTAGAAGCTAAATGCTTTGGCTCGAGTCTTGGAAAGTTTAAACGGAAACTATTCGGCTTTAACGCCACTTTTTAAATATTGGTTATTCTAATATTTTATAGTCACTCATATCCAAATAAATGTCTACGCAGAGTGGCTAACTAGACCACCAACTTTTTCGTTACATATTATATTTCCGGCTACTTGAGTTTCGGGCTAGCGCATATAAGCCATGCGTGGGATTTTTTGCAGCGAGGACTATTAAATTTGTAAGAAATACCGGACCTACTAAATTTTTTATAATTTTGGTTTGTCAAAAAGCATCCTTTAGTTGATGGAGAGTAATAAAAGTGGCTATTTTCGATGACTTCTTTCACAACAAAAATTCAGAAAATGCTGTTGGGTCAAGTTTAAAAGGCTTTGTAGCGCATGAGCGAGCAGCGATTATTTAATTTCAGTCCGCATAGACGATAAAAGCATTTAATTAGCCATGAATGTGCGCTTGCCGAAGGTAACTCACCTGGGAGGAAACGGTGCGCAGGGAGGGCAATCGCAGGAGCAACTTTCCGAACCGCGTAGGCTGACTGGGATACTGGGTGCGGCAGTACTCTTCGAGCGCGCACTGCGACTTCTCCTGCAGCGATTCGATATGTGTAACGTCCGACAGACCGCACGCATCTAAAACACACAAGAACAAGAAAATAATTAAATTAAATGAAAAAAGCAGGTAAATGAATATTTTGAAATAGTTATTTTAAAAAGTTTGCGAAAGTCCGTCAAGCGTGAAAATTAGGAGAAGTTTGAAAATTAAAAACTGGTGCGGCGTATTTTATAAAACGGTTACTCATAAGCAATTAACTAGGCTTGAAAAGCAACAAAGCAAATGAATTCCAATCAGGCAGCTTCTCTGACTCACTTCCGAGTGAATTTTATTGGAATTTGGTGGCAATTGCATTGAACTTCGCCTCGGAAGTGAACTACGGAAACCGCCCAACTAACGCCCGCTTTTCAGGCTTGACAGACTTTCGTTGAAATCTTCGTAAATAAATTATTTATGATAATAAAACGAATTCGTACTTATGCACTTTAGCACTTAAGTGCGTTTTCCTCAAGCACTGCGCCGCCGAAACTTGAATGCAATCTCTCGCAGATGCACAGCTAGATTGACGTGGTTCGAAATTCGCGTAAAGAATGCCTAATCGCGATACAACAACATTAACCTAAAACATTCAAAACAACAATGGCTTAATTTACTGTTATAAACTGCTTGCAACCCAACAACTATCCGATCGCTCGCCAAACATTCCCAAAGCTAATAGTTCAACCTTGAATTGCTGTCGCAATAGCCACAAATTTACGAATGCCCAAGAACAAACTAAATGTACATACACTCACACATACACACACACACACAGACACATGCATGCATGCACGCATGTAAGCATGGGCACATGGACAGCAAGAGTCGCGTCGTCGGTAATTGACATACTAAGCAATCAACAATAATCAACATTCAGCACTCAACATTTAACAAGTATTTAATTAATGCGTTTTTGTTTTTGTTCAAATTGTTTTCTGTGTTGCCTCATAGCATCAAGCGCCCATAAAGACGCTGCGCCGCAGGGGATAACGCAGAGCATCTTGTTGTGGCCATTAACAAAGCAACGCAAACACAGACACAGTCACAGACAATTTTACATATTACTTCATCGAACAACAACGCAAGATGAGCTGTTTTAGCAGTTATTGGCTAAGCTGAGCTGATAGTTTGGTGATTATACGCCACGTTGAGCCGCTCGCCGAAGTAGGGAGCGAGGCTTTTCATACCCTAAGCGCCTGCCTAGAATCCACAATTCTTGAACGTTTGCGCGTCGCTTGAATGGCTACGTGCTTGCAAATAAATATTTATGAAAAATATTTAATTAAATTATCTTGCTGACGACATTAGCGGCTGTGCCGTGCGGTTATTTGTTGCTAGGATGGGTTGAGTTGAGTTATTTTTGTCTTTGTACTGCCCATGAATGGCATGGCTTTCGCTTCAGTTGAAATTCTGCCAAAGCAAAATTACAGCAATAATTAGAAATTCGTAATATTTGTTACAATTTTGGGCTGAATGACTTGTTTGCTCATGAAGCTTGGTTAGGCATCCAGTGCTTCAGGTGATAATTTCCAACAAGCGGCCATGCGCCACTCCACTGCGGGTCTTCTTACTGGAGTTATCTGTTGTCAACAATCAATGCGAATTCGGTGATTTTTGACTGGCATTTACACTGACTTTTGACGCAATGAAGCGCTGTGAGAATTGTCGTCTCTGCAGTTGCCCGCAGTTGTTTTGTATGGAAGTTGCCAACTGCATTTGAATCCAAGTTAGCTGAGCTTTGTTGGATATTATCTGCGCACGTTTATGGTCAATTTAAGCGACATTAATTGATAG
>JAYXIM010040629.1:0-184807 GCA_037575425.1 Anastrepha fraterculus
GCAGGGTTTTTGGCGAGCATCCCACAGAAGCAAACCTTACGACGCAAATGTGCGATAAATCTGGAGAGTGGCACACATTAGGTGGTGTTGCAGCGCGTACCATGAAAACGCTGTGTGATGAAGAATAGGTCTGAAAGGCGAACCTAAGCCATCAACAGCTTGATCCCCAGGCTGATGGAAAAGTTGAAGATTCGTTGCAAGACGAACACCGGACAGATTCTCGTACTGACTGGGACTGACTGATTTCAGTTAACATACTCAATAATGGCCTCCCGAGGTATTACTTTAGGGCAAGGTTCCGGGAGAAGCAACTGTTCGGGCAAGTGGAGGTTTTGATTCGAGTTAAAGTCACACATAGAAGAGGTAGAGACAGTCGAACACCTTCTATGAGGGTGCTACACTGAGCCATGCACCCTGGTCCATGGTCAACGAACCACAAATGTAAATAAAAATCAGGCTAACAGTTCTTGCTATTTAAGGGAGCATCTGAGGGCCACTTATTTTTGTTATTATAATCACTGGCATATGAAAATGTTTTTCCTTTTTGACTTTCTTGCTCTTCGCGGATGATTTAAAAATGGTCTCATCTGTTAAGAACTCAGTGGACGCTCAGACGAAGCATTACCTCGAATTGAACAATTTTCATCGAGATCTCGTCTGTCCCTAAATATTAAAAATTTTTTTCATTTTCGAGGCATCAGTACAATTTTTAGCACATCCTACACTATTTCCAATAAAGTACTACAAAGTGTAACAGAGTTTAAGGATCCAGGGACTTATACGATACGAAGTTTTCCTTCAGTCGTCACAACAATTTTATTCTTTCAAAATCTCGGTTGTACTCGGTTCTAGGCTTCATTCGTCCCAATACACCCGAATTTTCTGAGCCGTATACCTATAAACTGCGGTTTACGGCTCTTGTTCGTGCTCACTTAGAGTTCGCTGTTATCATCTGCAGACCTTAGGACCAACTTTCGATAAATAGAATAGAACGCGCGTTTAGAAGACATTTCTTAAGCAGGCATTAGGTTCCCTCGATTTGAGCCCTCTGTTCTTCTACTTCTCGGCTAAAACTAAATAATTTAGAATCTCTAGAAAAGAGAAGAGCAGTCCTTTCGCTTTCGTTTATTTTCAGTATTGTTAATGGCAACGTCGACTGTCCGCGACTTGAGCGGATAAGCTTTAATGTTCCACAAAGAAGTCTTCGCAATTTAACTCCTTTTAAGGGGGGAAACTATGAGAATAAATTTGCGAGTAATGCAACCATTGCTCGCCCACTCCGAGACTATAATTCATTATTCAATTATAGCCTGCTTGATCTCGCTTTATATAAATCTAATTTTGTAAAAATTTAAATTTAGTTGCTTAATATTGAATTTATATTCAAGGCTAATATTTTAGTTGCCAAATTTGGTTTGCTTTTCTTTTTATTTTTGTCTAGTCTGTAAGGAAATTTATACTGTAGACTATTAAAGTTAAATAAAATAAAATAAAAAAATTATAAAAAAAATAAAAAAGCTATAAAACAAGCAGTAGTATTATACACATTCTGATGACGTGAATCAAAGAGAGCAAAAATTAAACTGCAATCAAATTACAATTCCCAATTCTGCCTCAAGAATCAGTTCTTTCTCCAACCAATCATTTTGAACAGGCATTACTAGCAATTTTCTAATATTGGTTTTGAAGCAATTTTCTTCGAGTGACTCATTGCTGTGTTTATCATTATTCATTTTGCCTCAGCAAACTTCTTCTCACAGCAAACGGCCGTCGTCTCGTTTTCCGCTTTCAGATTGCAGAAATGACTTGTCGCCAGCAGCGTAAAACATTTAACCATTTAATTGCAAATTAACCACGAACACGGCCGTCGGAGCGCTTCAAGCTCGCCGAGCATAGGTAATCAAATCACTTCACATAAAATAATTGTCAATTGACTTTCTATTAACTGTGGCAGCAGCGATATTCCTACAGCAGCCTATCAATGCTAACGATTCCTTATGGCGGTTGCGGACGTCTGGTCGTTTGGCGGCGCGGCGCGGTCAAGCGACCAATAAACTCAAGTCAACTGTAAATTCATAAAAATCACATTCAATTCCTTCGCGTATACTTGGCGAAAACAAACTAGGTTTCAGCAGCAAACCAAACAAAAAAAAATTAAAAAACCCCGATAATAGCCAAGACAACAAAATAATTTGGAGGTACTTGTAAAAAAGAATGCTGCCAAAGTCACGACAACATTTGACAATAGCAGCTACAAAGTTACTCAAACGATTTCTGTACACATACAAACATACGTGCATGCCTTTATACATATGTACACACACACAACTAAAAGTGTATTATGTAGTTATGTGTTTTCATGCAGTTATCCAGGGAGAAAAGGCTGCACATAGCTTTTTGAAGAAAAGAAGATGATGATGCAAATATCGGGTGTTGTTTTTTGGCTGCATGAGGGTCATCAGCTTGACAGCTGAGAATGCCAAACTGTGTTGACATTTCTGTTCCGTACGATTTGGAGGGATCACTTCTCGAGCTTGCTAAATAGTGACAACTGCGCATGTGGCAGAGAATGTGAAAATTCCGATGCCCTAATAGTTGACGATGCGACCATGACGCTACCGCTACCCGACCATGTCGAGGGGAGAATAAGCTAAAGAACAACAAAGCCGCGGGAACCGACGGATTGCCGATTGAGTTATTCAAACATGGAGGCGAGGAGTTGGTAAGGTGCATGCAGCAGCTCCTATGGTCGGTTAAGCTGGCTACGTGGATGAATAGAATTGGTCCTTTATGAATGCCGTTCTGGGCTCTCCGGAAGTATTTAATATAGAAAGCAGTCCCGGGAAGGGTGTCTCCCCAGAAGGAGAGGAGGGATCGTTTTAGTGACCACACCACACGACTCAATAGACGACGGTCGCTGAAAGTGTGAAGGCATTTTGAACCCTACCTCCCTCACCAAAGCCAAAAAAATTAGTGCACACCTTTCGATTCGTGTGATCTGCCTCATCCATAAGTAGGGTGATACTGCAATATATGCCAATTATCGCGGGATTAGTATTCTAAATATTGCGATATAAGGTTCTACCGAGCGTATTGTATACGACTGGATCTTATCAGTGTGGCTTTAGACGTGGAATCCATCATCGACCAGATATGCACAATACGCCAAGTCTTCGAAAAGACCCGTGACAGGAGAAACGACATACACCATCTTTTTATCGATTTCCAAGCAGCATTCGACAGTACGAAAAGGAGTTGTCTATATGCTGCGATGTCTGAATTTGGTATTCCCGCAAAACTAATACAGCTGTGCAAGATGCCGTTGTTCAATACCAGCAGCGCCGGCGCAATTCGGAAGGATCTCTCCGAGCCGTTTCATACCAAACGAGGTTTCAGACCTGATGGTGGAAAAGATCGTGCGAGTCACAGAACTTAATCGCTCAGGCACAATTTTTCAGAAGAACGTACAATTGTTGGCGTATGGCGACGATATTGACATCACCGGCCTTAAATACAGCGCTGTTAGTTCGGCGTTTTCCTAACCGGATAAGGAGGCAAAGCGAATGGGTTTAACGGGGAACGAGGGCAAAGTGAAGCACCTTCGGTTATCTAACAAACATCCAGCGTACTCGCGTATCGGCACCCATGTCACTGTTCCTAGGTATGATTTCGAGGTTGTAAGAAACTTCGTTTATTTAAAAACTAGCATTAAAACCGAAAACATTGTCAGCCTTGAAACCCAACGTAGAATCTCTCTTGCCAACAAGTACCACTTTAGACTAAGTAGGCAATTGAATAGTAAATTCCTCTCTCGACGGACAAAACTAACACTCTACAAGGTCCTCATGTATGGCGCAGAAGCTTGGGCAATGACAAAATCTGATTAGGCGTCTTTTGGAGTGTTTGAGAGAAAGATTCTGTGGAAGGTTTTTGGACCTTTGCACGTTGGGTACGTCGAATATCGCAGACTATAGAACGATGAGCGGTATGAGCTGTACGACAACATAGACATAGCGCAGCGAAGAAAGATCCACCTGCTACGTTGGCTGGGTCATATCGTTCGAATGGGTACAAACGCTTTGGCGCTGAAAGTATTCGATGCAATACCAGCTGGTGGTAGCAGAGGAAGAGGAAGACCTCCTTTGCATTGGAAAGATCAGGCGGAGAAGGACTTGATATCATTTGGTGCTTCTAACTGGCGCCGGTTAGCACGAGAAAAAAACGATTAGCGCGCTTTGTGAAACCCGGCTTACGTGATTACCGCGAAGAAATAAATATGTTCGGGAAGTTCATAGAGCACTTCGTCAATTTTACGTGCGGCTTACACGCTCGGCATCATCGGTCCTTATTTCTTTCGAAATGAGGAAGGAGCTGCTGTTTGTGATTTGCGAGCGCTATTGAGCCATGGTGACTCAGTTAAACATCGAAGACGTTTGATTCCAACAAGACGGCGCAACTAGCCATGCAGAGCGCTTAACAACAGATTTATTGGACTGATCGAATGGACCACGTAACTCGTAGCCGCGGCGGACATACATCGAATATCATATTCAAAAAATAAATGCCATGAAAATGCCACCAGATTGGAATAAAAAAAAATCATACTCGTGTTTTGTTTTATCATGTTAAGCCTCAAGCTCAGAAAAAAACACCCGATATATGAACGACATAATAGCAAACCAATAACCGTAATGAGCATTTGTAGAGCAAAGTGGAAAGGGTAAATAAATTTAACAAGCTGGTCCATAAAATTCAACTAAAATAATATTGACATTACTTTTATTTCCATAAAAGTCTAGAAAGTATAGTCGAAAAACTAACTGGTGACATTACAGTTCACATTTTTAAATTTAAGTTTGCCAACGATTAACTTTCTACGTAAACGGACATTAAAATGGCACTTGAGGCGCTACTTATTTGGTAATTGTCAAGATCTCGTTAATATAACTGCATTTATAGATGTCTTCTCGTTGGGTGACAGTGGCCTTGCAGAGTACAACTATGATACTCTTGCCTCAAGCAACTGCAACAGTGCCAGTGAAGACAGAGTGTAAGCATTTTTTGTTTCAGTGATTTAAAAAGGAAGGGGTTACCCTTACGTTCACACGCAGATTACTGCTAGCGCTCATCTTTATGTACATCAAGCAAAGTTTTGAAAAATATTTCGAATATATCATCACTTAACAATTCTGGAAGTCCATAGACTATTAAAAATAACGGACGCAAACTTTTAGTCACAAAATATTTTATAAGCCCCAAAACGCTAAGTACTTTCCCCATTTATTAACTTCAAACGAGCCTTGCTGCCAGACCAAATCTCAACGGTACTCCAAATAGACTGCCCACCGAAGTTCGTGTGTTTATTCGTTTTGCGAAATTTCGGCAGTCAGAATTTCGCTGCTTTGGTTGGTGCTATACGAGCACTAAGCTGGGCATTTCTACTGCTCAGTCTTCAAGCTGAGGGGAGCGGATGTGTACTGTTATAGCTGGGCATCTATGCAGGAACTGTTGCGCACGAGTACAGTGATGTGGCGCAGAAGAGGCTGTGACGGTGGGGAGTAGGCGTTGAAGCGCTGGTAAAAGCAGTCACTAACTCAAAAGATCGTGACCGCATGTCTTAAATGCATAATGACCGTAAAGTAGTTGCAGCGGCAGCAGCAGCAACTATCAACAACAGCAGCAACAACGAGAAGTCGCTGGTATTTACTGAAATCTCAGCAACTAGGTAAAAAGTAAATTCTTTAACGTGAAAGAAAAGAAAAGCCAGCCGAAGCAATTCAACCTCAAATGAGTTGGCCCGAAAATCAAAGACTTTGCTTGCACACGGACCAGATTTGGTCGTAAGACAGGCTGATAGACGGGCTGGCGGAGAGTGTGGTGCCGACTAGTTGAACAGTTGAGTCAGTGTATTTTGACGCAGACACTCAGTGTGCGAATGTGTGTGTGTGTGTGTGTATATGGCTGGCGTAAAAAAGGTTAAAGACATACGACCATCCGCAAGCCATTTACTTATTGAAAATTTACCGATTTCTGAATTGTGGCATAATTTTGGCATTGTTTTCGCTATTCTTCATTGTTATTGTTATTGTTGTTGTATTTGCTTAGCATTTCTTTGCTTAAGCCATTCTTTATTGTTGTGTTGAAGGGTTTAATAACTTGATTAGATGCTTATTTATACGGCATGGCTGGTCGAATTTCATATACCCGCATGATAAATGAAGGGTCAAGTTTTAGTGCTGACACTGCGATGGGGGTCGCTTAGCTCAAGTTTTAGATGTTTCAATTCAGACCAGAATGTTTACAATTATACGACTCGCAGAAAAACAGTGGTTTTGCTATAGGTAAGAAGAAAAGCCAGCAAGAGGTCGATTATTCAGCGGGGTTTGGTAGAATGACACAAAAGCGCGGAGCAAAGAGTTTGTGCATTGAGATTTCAGAGCTGCGACATCCTCAAAAACTTTCAGAGAGGCTCTCAATATCTATGACTAAATCGATTGAGACTTGTGTGCCTGTGTATCTGCTCGTGCGTCCATGACGCATAAATTGGGACAGCTGAACAAGGCTTCACATATATGTACGTTGCCCACCAACGCAAGGCAGGTTGGTATTGGAAATGCTATGAATGAATGAATGCTAAACTACGATGCTTCAGTAATTAGCACCACAAATTTGCTCAAATTTCGTATACGGAATGGAATCAGTGAAAGAAGTGCATTAGGAAAACGAGTGTGACAACACCTTCTTCTTCTTCCTCATTGGCGCGATTACTGTTTACGCGATTTTGGGCGAGTTTAACAAAGCACACCAGTCGTTTCTTTGTCGTGCTAACCGGCGCCAGTTGGACACACCATGTGAAGTCAAGTTCTTCTCCACCTGATCTTTCCTTTCTCTCAAACACTCCAAGCGACGCTTCATCGGATGTTGTCATCGTCCAAGCTTCTGCGCCATACGTTAGGACGGGCATGATTAGAGCACCTTCATTGCTGAGATGGCAACACCTACATTCGAGTGGGACTACATGTGAAACTCCTTTATCTAATTCGGCCACAACTGGTCCACTCTTTAAAATAAAAAATAACTTTGGGAATGGAGGCAGTTAAATTCTAATGACATAGAATACATCATTTTTAACTGCAACAAAATGAATTTGGAATTTTAATTGATTAATTTCATAAAACCCCAAAAAGCAACAAGCACAGAAAATGAAACAAAAAGGTCTACAATTTGTACTCGAGATGTCTCAGCAACCTTACGAGCTCTTCTGAGAGCCGTAGACTCCTTTTTGAGAGGATAAAATGCATACGAAATACTGAGTTAACTGAACAAAAATTGGTTGAAGCTTGAAAATTACAAAGCCCAGCACATATTCTCCATAAGCATTGTAGAAAGAGGTCTCGTATTAAAGCAACTCAGTTGGTTTGTCTGCTCAGCAGTTACCGCAACGAAGCATCCACAAACAAGGCACAAAACAAGTGAACATGACAATCACCAAAGAGCTCTGCCGATCGGTATGTGTCGTGTTTACTTACTTAAGATTTCGGTAACCAAATTGCTATTGACTAAACAGCAAGAAAAACAATGTATAAAATCACCTGCAAAAAAGGTGGACTACGAACTAGTCGGTCAGTGCATCAGGCAGGCAGTTGAGCTGCTGAGCAGCTGAGCAGTTAAACGGGCCGACAGACTAGATCGATGCGCTCGAAGTGTGGCCGAGACATGAGAGATACAAGTGAACAACAATCGAAATCGAAACGAAAACAAAGCGAAATCAATGATTGGTGATAGCAACAAAAATGAAGCAAAAAGTTGCCTACTATCGAAAGCAAATCAAATGGGGGGAGAAAGAAGAGCGCGCATGTTGGTATACGCTTGACTCGCCGTTGTTGACGGCGACATGTTGTCAGCAGCCCAACATAGATACGGTTACTTGCAACGGCAGCAGCGAAATGCCAATTCAATGCCTGCAATGTGCATTCCCGACGTTCCAACTAACCAACTGTCGCTGCTGATCGTGTCTCCCACAATCAAAAAGCACCCAAATGGGCAGCTTAGGGGGCAGCAAGAGTGGCGCTGCAGACATAGTTTGGCGGCTTCGTCGCATGGAAACTGCGCATGACACAGAAATCGCGGACGCTCACTTGCAAATGCGCGCTCGGTTGTTTGGACGGACGAAGCGTTGGGTGAGCAGTGGCCCGACAGCCACTTAACGAAAGTGTGCGAATGGTAAGGGTGAGTGTGTGTGTGTGCTCGTACTATATGACTGACTGATCGGCTGAAGTTTATGGACTCATCACAGCAATTCAAATACAATAGCAGTTTTTTGCTGTAGTTACAGCCACAGCCGTGCGATCGCGTCCGCTTGCGCCGCACTTCCAAGCTCCATCTCTCACTAAAGACCAACTTTAGGATACGAATATTGGCTCGTTTCTCCAACATCTTGTGCAACGGGCAGCAGCAGCAGCATGCCACATAACGTTGCTTACACAATTGGGAAATTATTTTCATTGCTCCTAACAATTTTTTCCCTGTTTTCGGGCTGTTTTTGTTTTGCTTCCTTTTCGCTCGTTGCTCTTTTTCGCGCATTTCTGTTTCCACTGTGGCTGCAACTTAACTGGGCACGGTGCGCTTTGACAGAGTGTTTTTTTGTGTGCTCTGTCACATGGCTCTTGTTGCTATTGGAGTTGCCATTGCCATGGCTGGCTTTAAGTTTTTTGTTTTGTTTGCTGTCGTATCTGTATCTGGCGGTTAGCGTAAGGACCGTTTGCGCTTGTAAATAAGCGACGTAAACGAGTGTTGTATTAATGTTCATAAAGTGGTATCTTGACGTCAATAAACGTCGCCGATCACAAGAGTCTCAACTGTGGACAAGACTGTGGCACATCCATCGCTGGTCGCTAGCTCTGATGACGATGACTGCTGTTGGACACATGGATGTATGTGGATATGCTTGCATGAATGTGGCATCACCACTGCGCGTTGACTAGGAGAAGCTTAGGTGGTAGGTGGCATTATTAACTTATGCACCACGTGCAACTAACTGGGGTATGCAGTGCGTGTCGAAAGGTACGATGAGCAGGCACAGTAAAATGTCATACTAATTATCGGTCGAATCTGAATAAGTTGGTTATGTCTAGGCTGCGGAAATCTATTCATCGTAGACATAACTTCACGCATTCATATGTTTCATTTCGATTTACCAAACCAATATTGTCAGATTTGTTTGATTTTTTTTCAATTTCAAACGTTTATTAACAAAAAATGGTTACAAATTTAATCTTCAAAATAATAGCCATCACTAGCGACTCTCTTAGGCAATTTGTGGATGCCGCGCCAAAAAATTGGCCGTCTTTGGCCGCAAACCAATCATCGAGCCATTTTTTGGCTTCTTCGTAGAGAATTGAAGCGCTGCTCGGAAAGTGCGTGGCCCATCGATGTAAACAAATGATAATCGGAAGGCGCCAAGTCTGGTGAGTAAGCCGCATGCACCAGCAGTTCCCAATCGTCCATCTCCACTAATTCCCGGGTCGCTCTTGTTCGATGTGGCGGTGCATTGTCATCAAGAAAAATTACTTTGTGACGGCGATCGGCATATTCTGGGCGTTTTCGGTATATACCGCTGTTCAAATGGGCCACTTGTCGTTGGTAGCGTGAACCGCCAACTGTTGCACCTGGTTTTAATAGCTCGTACCAAATCATACCACGCTGATCCCAGAAAACACACAGCATTGCCTTGCGGCCGAAACGATTTGGTTTGGCCGTTGTTTTTGGCTTGTGGCCGGGCGAACCATACGATTGTTTACGCTTGGGATTGGAGATACACCCATTTTTCATCACCCGTAACGATTCGATGCAAAAAAGACTTCCTTTCGAACCGGGAGAGCAGCATTTCACAAGTGGTTTTTCGGTTCTCTTGCTGCCTTTCGGTCAGTTCATGTGGCACCCATCTTCCGACCTTTAAAAGCATGCCCATGTCTTTCAAACGTTTGGAAATGGTTTTTTGGGTCACTCCCAGCTGGTCTGCCATCATTTCTTGCGTTTGACCATCATCTTCATCCAACAATGCTTGCAATTCGGCGTCCTCAAACTTTTTCGGTGGCTGGCCACCTCGTTCTCCACGCTAAAATCACCACTTCGGAATTTTTCAAACCACCTGAAGCACTATGCTCAACTTAGAGCATGCCCACCATAAGCTTCTATAAGCATTTGATGAGCTTGAGAAGCGTTTTTCTTCAATTGATAGCAGAAAATCAATGATGTCCGCAAATCATAGTTTGAAGGCACGAAATTCGACACTTTTAAGAGCAACAAAAATGCATTTTTGTATGAAACGTAACAAACAGTGAACTGAATATTGTTGACAGATGACAGATGAAAAAAAGACATTTGGGAAGGTTTAAAAATACTCCTAGCGACATCTATGTACTAATAGCTGAAAGTCTCATTTCATAGGTATCTGTATTTTCAAGAACAATTTTACATAAAAACACTCATCCCTAGAATAACTCATTGAAAATATTTCTTAAAGTTATAACTACAAATGTATCGCTAAGAATTTGTATAACTAGAGAATAGGACTTTACGCTTAACGGTACCTTAAAGTAATAATAAAAATAAGGTTTCTAATAATTTTATAAAAATATAAGTGCACACTTTTATTGAAAGAGCATAAAAATTTCGCAAAATAAAATTTTACTTAAAAACGAGCGGCTAAATATGAAAATGTAATAAAAATGCGCAAATGTGCGTGAAAATGCCTGGTCAGTCCAGTAGCTGTTTCTGCCATCACCCGGCCTCCCAAGTGGTGCGGTTAGTTTGTGGCTCAGTGCTGTGTGAAACCAATAAAATCCTGGTGTTATTTGAAAGGGTGAGAGTGTATATGTTTGTGTGGGTGCATAGGTGTTTGGGGGTCATATTAAACGAGTTTCGGGGTCATGAAATAAAGAAAATATATTAGTTAAAAAATCAAAACGCAGTGATGAAACTAACTGATGCAAGAAAATGGCAACTAAAAATATTATAAAATAAAAATCCTGCAGAAAAATAATTAGAGTCGTAATTATAATAAAATAAAATGGTTAATACCGAAAATCTAAAGTAAAAATTGCCACATTCCAGATCATAAAATAAAGCGAAGCATAGTTTTCAACTGACTACTCATGAAATATCGAATATCTAAAGTGAGTATGTGTTAGTAAGTGTGTTCGCAAATACAAAATAAATTCTTTAAAAACTTCTACAAAGCAAATTCTATATTCATACCAAATGAACTACTGCGATTTTTCTAAACTACTTTCAATCCTAAGGGCCGTCTCTTCGCAATCCTCTAGCATTAAAGCTTACTTTATCACTGCAATAAATGCATTTGCATACTCTCAAACCTCTGTTTAATACTCGGATCGATATATATAATATAACGAATCAATGTATATATGCGTCCTTTTAAACTGTAGTTGATTTAGGCGAATCTAAAGTGCTGTGAAACTAATTAAGGCGTTGCCCTTCACTGGCATTAGCAGCCTTGAAAATAGTTTAACAAAATAAGGATTTTTACTCACTTGCCGTAACTCAGCACTAGCGGGCAGCTGAGAAGGCGAGAAGCGTGAAAGATAAAGGGTGATCAGATTGCAGGTACTTTTTCCAATAGGGTCCTTCTGACAGAACACGCGTGACTACTGCTAAACTTGGTTAGGTTAGGTAGTAATGGTTGCCCAGAGAGTGGGACCCACTTGGACAAAAGCCAAACTTCTTTCACCCTTTGTGATACCATTTCAAGAGGGGCAAAAGAAGTGAAGGAAAAAACGATAGGACGAAAAGGAGAGGGGTGTGTGAGGGTTGAGTATTTGTGGACTATGAACGGTAACTGATTTGTGGTTGTGTTAGCCTCTTTATGCTGCTGATGAAGTTCATCAGATTTTTGATATCAAGACCTGCTATATCAGCAGGCGCAGAAAAGAAGTGAGAACCAAGATGCTTGAATCTTATCCCCGCGAGAGCTGGACAGCTAAGGAGCAGGTGCTGAGATGATTCCACCTCATCCTCCATACAGCTGAGGCAAAAAGGACTCGAAGTAATTGCTGTTAAACTAAATATATAATTTATTTCAGTATTCATTGACATTCCATCTTGCAAAGACTACTACGTTTACAAATCGTAAAGTCAAAAGGGTTCTTCGCGCGCTCAGGCCAACTTATGGTGTACATAACCGTCTTATCGAACGCACTATTCGGCAAGCCTTCGGCAAAATTGTGAATAAGTTTACACTATTGGATGATGCTCGACCGATTGGACCACGTACAGCCCGAAGTGAAGAGAAAATTGCGGCTGTAATTAGAGTTTTGCCGCAGGCCCGGAAAAATCGATTCGGCGTCGATTTCAACAACTTTGCCTATCTTATAGCACTGCTCGGGCGATTTTGCGCAACGATTTTAATTTGAAGGCATATACTCGTACATATAATGAAGCTAGTCGAAGATTTGAAACCGACCGATCTTCCAGAGTGTCATAATTTCAGACGATGGGCTCTTGAAAGACTCACCGAAGATCCACGTTTTGGGACCTCAATCTTGTTCAGCGATGAGGTCCATTTTTACATTTTTGTCTTAATGGCTACGTCAATAAGCAAAATTGTCATATTTGGACAGAAGAGCAATCCGAAGTCATTCAAGAGCAGCCATTACATCCATTGAAAACACCCATTTCGTGCAGCCTATGGGCTGGCGGAATCATCGGCCCATATATCTTCAATGAGGAGGCTGGCGTCAATGTAACAGTGAATATCGAATGCTTTCGCGCCATGATAAACGACTTTTTTATGCTGGCAATTGAAGCCTGTGATTTCCAAGACATTTGGTACCAACAAGACGGTAGACGGCGCTACTTGCCGTACAGCCCGTGAAACAACGGATTTACTGCGACGTCGTTTCGTTGAGCATTTTATCGCTTTTCTCGAACCAGTGGATTGGCCACCAAGATCGTGCGATATCACACCTTTGGACTTTTATTTGTGAGGGTATGCAAAGTCTAAATGCTTTGTGCACAAACCAGCTTCGATTAAGGCATTCGAAGCCAACACTACTTAAGTTATTCACGAGATAACGACCGAAGACCTTCAGCGAGTCATTCAAAATTTGTGTTTACGGGTGGCTGAATTACGGCGCAGTTGCGGCCAAAATTTGCAAGTGATTATCATTAAAAAATAAATGTCGTGAATGGTTCTACACAAAAATAATAAAGATTTTGAACTTTCGTTGTCTTATTTCAATTTAAAATCCGATAACTCTAAACTAATCACCCTTTACTTTAAAGTTAGAAGCAGCTTAGAAAAGCGCGCTTTGTTGATTAAGTGATGAAACGGACCTGAATTTGTAGGATAAACTCGTAAGCACGAATTCCTACTTGTAACTACCATAAATTGGTGCCTCTTCTGTTCTCTCATGCAACGGGGTGGTCATAATTTTCATATACATATATTTTTCAAATTATTATTATTTTTATATTATATACATAAATTTCTCAAATATATAGTTCAGACTACAACTTAGTCCATATAACCAAAAGTTTCGAACTTAAAAAAAAAATTTTAATTTTAAAAAAATTAAAAAAAAAACATTATTAAAAATTTTATATTTTTCGGCAAATCGCAAGTTTCAGCTGCTTACAAAATGACGTAATTTTTGGCACTGTATGTTTGTTTTTTGTTGACATACTTTGGAGGGAAGAAAAGGCCCCTCGCGAAAAAAATTGTCAAAAATCAACGTTGTTCTTCTTAATGAGCTATAAAATTGCTTACTTAGAAAAATTCTAAAAATTGTGGTGAAATAGTTGGAAGTAGCGATGAAATTTCGAAAAATTTTGTACAAAGTTTTTACACAGTGGGTCACTGTGCGTTATATGGCTTTTGTTGTAGTATGAAGGATACATATTTTTATAAAAAAAAGTGGTGAATTTATAATTTGGAATGTGGTGCATATGGGAGAAATCGTAGGGGTACGAATTAATGGCGGTTGGAGCAAGTAGCGCCACTAGTGAAGCTCCATGAAAATCAAGCTAAGACCACACTCAAGTGCCTTGCAAGAGCTTCAATTAAGCGGTTATACTATATACCTTGTGTTGGACTAAAAAATCGAAAATGTTTTATGACATATTCTAAAAGTACATCAACTTAAAAATATATATTCAAAAAATCATAAAGATCTGAGAACTAGAACAAAAGTTAAAGACCTGGAAGCGCGCGACCTTTCTTGGAACGAGAAGTGCACGCAAAACTTTAGACGCGATTATCTCGAAGTCGTGTTTTTTGAAAATTACCGTCGCGATGATCATTATTTATCAAAAACTATTTGACCGATTTGCGTAAACTTTTTTTAATTATTCGAAGTTACAACCTCGTGAATCTGAACGGTTCACTTTTTATAAATATTTGCATAGTTCGCTGGAATTAATTTTTTTTTCAACCCCTCAAAAATCGTTTTATTGGTGCAAAGCGGTTTTCATATCAAGAAAAAATTTTTTTCGGTAAATAAACCATTCAGATTCACTAAAAACATTTTTCTACAATAATCATTTAATTTTTTTGATTTCAGTTGAGCTGCTCATGCGCTACCGTGATCACCGCAAGCCTCTTCTAAAAAACGGCGTTTCGGGGGAGGGGCGATATCAACAATAAATAATAACATTTTTTAAAATAAAAATACCAAAATGTATTCTTCGAGAGTTACCCTTCAGTATGATATATGCCTCATTCGAATAAAGGTTCTAAAACATATTTTAAAAAAATTATGACAATCGTCCATTTTTTCGGGCTCACCAGGTATATAATCCCTTAAATATAAAAATTCAATACCCTATTTTATATTAGGTTCACTATTTTTGTCGCTTACTTTATCGCAAGATTTTAGCAAAATAAAGTGCACCTTTTTGTTCGACAAAAACTGTAAACTCGACATTATTCCGAATACCAGCACCAATCATTAGCTTCTAAATAAGTTGTGATAAAAATTAAATACTAAATTAATAAGTAAATGGTATAGTACTTAAAATTTTTTTAAAAATAAAATATAAAAAACAAAAAATAAAATACGTAAAAATATTAAAGCCAAAAATCTACAAAGAAAGTAAAGAAATTTTTTTTTTTTTTTTAATTTTCCAACGAAAATCGTTGTCTTAAAATAATCTTAACTTTAAACCAAACGTCTTCCCATATTCCTCCAGTAAATTAGCAAAATTATTAAGTGCAAGCATTTAAAGTTTCTTTTGATTGCATTTACTTTGGATCTGCAAAATTTTAAGCTTTTAAACTCAGCGAACGCAACGTACAATAAATTTCGTATTAAGGAAATTCATGACTTTCGCTCGGAAGACGAATTCAACTACTGCAATTTAGAAAATATTGCACTGGCCTGTAGTCAAAAGTTAGTAATTAAATCAGCTCAAAATTTTGTACAGCTTCAATTTTTTTAAAAGGAAAATCTTAAAATTTCTTTCTAAGCCAGTTTAAGATAGTAAAGCAAGTAAAAATACCAAAATAGAATTTAATTTTTCAAGCAACAATGTTTATATTTTTAATATTTCTTTCATCATCTTCCTCCTACTCCTCTCATTCTTCAACGTTTAACCAAAACTAGAGCTAGAATAAATTAGACTTATTTTCTAAAATAATAAATAACTAAATTAGTTAGCGCTTAAGGATTAAGTCCATACGATCATTGATTAGGCATTTTAGGCACACTAAAGGTACTCCATATCGCTATAAATATACTGCACACTTGCACTTACACATATACCTACATAGTATACACATACATTACACCCTATGTACAATGTAGCTAATTAATACGTTTCTGCTTTTTAATTATATGATTGCAACGTCTAACAAAATATACAACTAATCATTTAAATTACAGCGTTCGATGGCTAAACTAAAAATGTAATTACAATTTGTTCGAAACGACCTGTTTCTACGCTCTGTTTGTACCGCCGAGTTCAACACTCGACTGCGCTTCGTCGCATAGCAACACTTACGAGAACAGCTTAGAAGTATTAGACTAGACTAAACACTATATCGACCTAAGGCTAAGGCGGCTCTACCAACTTTCAGTGAATCGAAAGATCTGCACCTCGGTGCTTAAACCAAACTACAATTGCCACCTACTGCCAAAGCTGTACGGCGAGTATCTATAGCTGGGACTACCGAACGAAGCGCCACTACTCACACCGAACGGTGTGCTATGGTGGAACATATCAAAAGCCGAGCCGAAAGCAGTGCGCGGCGGTGTCTGATAGAACATGGCCGCAGTGGCAGCAGCTGCTACTGCGGCCTGTTGCTGATCTTGTGCCGCTTGTGTTTGTGTATGCGTGGGAAATTGTTGTTGCGCGGAGGTGTGATGTGGCGATTGATATGTTCCGCCATGATTACTACCTGCGGTACCTGAAGAGGCGACAGCGGCGGCGGCGGAGGCGGCTGTGGTTTGGGAAGCATTGTTACTCAATGGCGAAGCGGTTAGGCTGTTGAGTAGGGACGAACCGATTTGCGATTGAGTATTTATGGAAGCGCCCAGACCACTACTATTATTGTGACTTGCGTTCGAAGTAGATGTCGTTGTAGTTGTGCTGGAGTTGGTTGGCGCCGCAGAGTTCGCGCTGGCGTACAACGCGGCCAACAAATCGTCAGTGCTGGTCAAGTGTGCGGCAGTCTTGTGACTGGGGGCACACGAGCTGAAAGCGCTCGTCGCCGAGTGCACAAGACCGTTCGCTGAACTTGTAGCCAGATGCTGCGATGTTGTTGGCATGCGTTCATCTTTGATATGGCAAGGTTCAGAGGATCCCATATTTCCAGAGTTATGATCCGTGGTTGATGTCGTTGTCTCTGCAGAGGGTGTAAGCGCCGCGTACTCGGTGGCGGAGAAGACATTTTGAGTGACCGCTTCAACGCCAGCAACACTCTTCATGAAGGCGGCTAGATGGAAAGCAGCTGCCGAAGTGTGTTGCTGTGATTCGCTTTCGACGCGATTCAAATCGTCCAGATGGTCGCGCACTATCAAAAGCACTTGCTCGTGTAGCTGATCGGTATTGCCTCCATTCGCCACCGAGCTAGCGGACGTTGCTGTCGTCACCGCTGAACTATCCGAATTCGCGCTGTTATTCGTGCTGGCCGCGGAGGCCAACCCGCACACTTTAGCTGAAACTTTGGTTAGCAGCGCTGGAACATCCTTGTAGAGGATATCCAGCAACTTACCGGTGGTGAAGAGCACGATCGCCTTAAGACAGGAGTATTCCGCCGAATCGACGTGTAGCGCCTTCAGTTTTTCCACCTGTTCCTGGAAGATACGTATGTGATCCATGAATGCAACCACGCGATCCGCCGCCATCGGCGAGGCGTGAAGACCAGCAGCGGCCAATAGCGGAGCCACATGCAGCGGCATCGAACATTGACTCGCATTTAAGACGAATAACTCGGACCAGACTAGACGCAGCAGCGCTACTTGGTCCGTCACTTGCAGCTCGGGAAAGAACGGGATATTCTTGGCCCACTCCACGGCAGAGAAGAGTAGGCGTGCGGCCAGTTCGCAGATGTTATCAATACCCATTATATTGTTCGGCTGCATGCATTGACCATAGCGGGACGTTGGGTAAGGTTCGGCACGCAAGAGCAGTGAAATGTAGGAACTTAGATAGGAGTGACCGTTGAAGCCGGCGACTGCCATGGGGTCACCATTGGCGAGCTGATACTGCCCATGCATACCGGCCAAACCGGGCTGAGTAGGTGGCACACGACCGCGTTGAACAGCTGAAAAGAGAGAGAGAGAGAAGGAGAATAGAGAGAACAAGAATTAGTAGGAACTTAAAAAGCAAAGAGCTAAACGTAAGTAAGTTAGAGCTGGAGGTAGACGGCTGCCTGCGGCACAGCTGGTAACCTAATACCTTATTTAAATATCTAATTTTCAAATTTTCAAATACGAACAATTACAACAAAACTGTTATTTTGACCACGACATCACACGCCGAACAATGCGGCTGGCAGATAACGCCGTAGATACGCATTCAGAGTGTGTCATGTTTTCAGGCGCGGCCACATGCAACAGCAACGACAATACTGAGACGTTTACAAAACATAAACCCCTAAACTAGCAGCCGAGACAAAGAGGTATCAGCAACCTCAATCTCAGCGCATTGTTATACGAAGTTTAGGCAAGACGACAGGCGGCAGCAGAGCAATGCAGAGGACGCAACAAGACAAAGAATATGGTTTTAAAGATTTCGCAAGACCCAGAGCAAAGCCAAACGCAGGGCAGGGAGCGAATTGCAACCCCTTGTTGAGCATTACGGTGAATGCCAAGCATTGGTAGAGATACTTTTCAGCGCAGATACGCACTGCGTCATTAAACAAAATACTTCGAGAGTCTTGAATACGCAAAAGACGTTACAGCGCATGGCATGCGGAGCGGGGTAAAGCGGTGGAGAAGAGGTTAGGAAGCAACCCTTCGTCGCTATGGTACAACTAGAACACACATCCAAATAAAGCTCAAGCGTTTGGCTGTTTGTGTGCAAACTCAAATTATGTAAAATATATTTTCAACACATTCGCCAACTTCGTAAATTTACAACACAAATTTGCATTGCTGTTTTGAGTGTTGAGTGAATTTACTTTTAATTAAAATGCACAATTTACAAACGATAATATATATATGTACACACACACATACACAAACACACGCGTATGCTTCAATATACGTGAACGGCAACATTTATGGGCACATTGCCCGTGCGGCGTGCGGCGTTGCAGAGGGGCATCGCAAGCAATCATCGAAACACGTGAAACCTTAATGGAAACTTTTTACACAAAGTCTATTAACATACGTACGCTTGTATGCTGGTATGCGTGCATGTAAGAGTGCATTCTTATTGGCGCGGAGTCATTGGAGCTCTTGCGTTACTTTCTTTGGCTTTGTCACAAGCAACGGAATTAATTCCATTTGCAAAAATAAATACTTCATTATTATTGTCATTTCTTTTGCCTTCTTGGCATGGCACAGAGATCATAGCAAAGCAGTTTGAGGGGGCTAGCAGCGACGCTGTTGAAGGATTATGTATGTGGATTTAATTTTGCTGGATTGCGGAGCTTCCCAGCGGAACAAAACGTATTGACTTCGGATAGTAAATTTGACTTGGATTTGAATACTCATAATAACAGAGAGACGCATACAGCTTTCAAAGGTATTAAGGCCAAATTTGTAGGTATGTGAATATCCGCTCTCAAAAAGGTTTGTTAAGGGGACGGATACCTGTAAAAATTTCAAAAAAAAAAAAAAATTTTGATCCTTTAATATCAATATAATCCTTTAAGAATATGTCAAAAAAATTTTAGAACGTAAATTTAAGTATTTCTTATATTATAGGGCGTCAACCGTGACGACTCTATTATTTGCGTTCGAGCGCTAGGAGAGGTATAGTTACGTTGCCGACTTTAGACGCGTTTTTCTCAAAACTATATTTTTCGAATTGGCGTACACGATAGCTCGAAAAGTTATTGACCGATCTCCCTGAAATTTTGCACACATCTTTTTTATGATACTGCTTTCTACGTGAATTTACAATTTCTAAAATTTTTCGAAAAAATAGTTTTTTCGTAGCAAAAATAATAGGAAAATTCGCCCCAAAACTCATTTTTTTTAAGCATTTTATTCCGCGAATCTTTTTTTTCCATTTGTTTGTAATTCATATAGAAATTATGGCACTAATAAACAAAAAAAATGTTGGTGCTTTGTTTTCAGATCATTGACGCCGATGCTAGAATGCCCGCCGATTGAGAAGCCCCGCTGCCTTCCTGGATGAATTGAGTGTACATCCGCCATTTTAAATGATTAAAATAAAAAAAAATTTTATATTATTTTAATATGTAAATAAACTGTATGCCAATTTTGAAAAAAATATATTGACTTCTTCATTTTAAATAATTTTAATGAAAATCAGGGAAAATATGGCCGTTTACAGGTATCTGTCCCCTTAAAGCGGAAGTACAGTCGTCGTAGGCTTAGTGACAAGTCTGTCAATGGGCGATTGCTGTTAGAAAAAGTTTTCCATGTTTAATGACCGGGAGTGGGAATCGTACCCAGAACCTATTGTGGGTATGTCACGACAAATACATTCAGTTACGACAGCCGATAGAGCATCATTGCTGAGTAAGTACCGAATAGCGGCGCTGAGCTGCATGCAACCTTAACTGAGGAAGCCCTAACAGCCGCTGCGTTTGGGGTACGGTACACTAGACAGGGCTAGTTTACTGGCAGTCCTTGATCGGGAAAAACCCGAGTCATTCCGCTGACGTAGAACTGGCTACACAGGGAATGTAAACCCCAGTAAACTAGCCCTTTCTAGTGTACCGTACCCCAGCCGTTGATTTGTAATATTCGCCAATAACTTTTAACTTTTAACATTTACTGTTTATGACTTACTTTACGCACTGGATGCCCATAAATGGAAATATATTGCAGCATGCACAATAAATAGCTGTGTATGTATAGTATGCGCACCTCTTGCTGGGATATTTCATTATTTCTAGAGTTACAGTGCAAATGTTTTATTCGCTTCAATTTTTAATTTTTTTTCCCCCCATTTTACGTTGGGAAACCGCTCCAATAGGTACTCGTGGCCACATTACATGTGAGTACCTACTTATATATGTATGTGTGTGTGTTTGTTTGTATGTACGCACCCACAATTCAAGCGAAATAATATGCAAACTATTATCATTTGTAGAAATCTGCGCAAAATGGGCAGAAATGCAGGGAAATAAATAAAACGGAGAACAATGGAGCCCGAGGTGTCTGAGTGTAGATTAGAAAATTTAAAGCAGCAAAAGCCAATATACAAGTAAATATAGTTGAACCGAGCGTACTAGCAGACGTGTGGTAAGTGAAAAAGCTTTTATTATTTTTTGTATTTTATTTTATTGCATTTTATTTAATTTTATTTTACTTATGCGATTGATTTCTCAATTTTTAGTTTTCAAGCTTCCATATGAGTTTTATGAGTTTGCGCGCTACTCGCACAGGAGAGCGCGCGTTTTAGTAATATTCTTCGAAAGGCAACGCTCGCCGTTCTTTCTTATTTTCGTAATCCGCATATTTGCACTCTTTCCATTCGGCGATTTCCTAAAGTCTGTACAAAGGTAGCGTTGCGACATGTGACCGTTGGTTAGACCTTAGCAATGCGCAGTGGTCAGCGCACTGGTCACTTCGTACCCTTCTTGTCATTGCTTTTATTTATGGCAATTAAAAATTGTCTATGCAAATTTGCGTCTATCTAAGGGTGTACGTAGCGGGTTTGACCGGTTTTTATGCATGGAATCGCTCGAAGATACCGATTTATAATTTCTTATGAAAGAGGCAAAGTGAAATAAATTCTTCTTACGCATATTTTGTTTTGGTCAGTTCACCCTCCCTTCTACCTTCGGTCGCCCTCTTTTCTCTTTTCTCGGCCGCTCTTCTAATTCCTACAGCGCTGACGAAAAAGTGAAAAATTTAAACCGGCAATTATTTGGACAATGCATTTGCGTAATTGTGTTTTGATTTAAATTTTCCTTTCCTTCGCTTTTCTTCTCTGTATTTCTTCTACCTTTAATGGCTTACTAACCGAGTGCGTTACAGCTGTTCTCCTCGATCCACTGCCATCAAGTGACAAGTTTAGGTAGATTTTTGCTGGCTGGACATGCAAACCAGTTTCGGCAGACACACACACACACACACACGGGGCTATCGGTCGACTGACCATTGCGATTGTCCAGTTGTGCATGACGACTATGCGCCTGGCCGGACATTAAGTTATTAATGAGCCTGGGAAAATAGCATTCGGCTGCCTTTTTGGCACCTTTCTGGCCTTTGTAAGGTATTGTCGCTGCGCTTTGTTACCGGAACCACAATCTTTTGATCCTCACGCTACGAGTCGTTCTGCAGCCGAGTGCGCAGGGAACCTAGAAATTTAAGCTGATGCTGTGCGGTTTATGCTTTTATTCAAACATGCACTGGCGTCGTATTTTCGATTTTGCTCTTGCGCTACTTTTTTCGTATACTGCTTTCGGTTGAAAACGAAGCGCTGACAAAAAAAAATGAGCAACTCGCGCCAAAGCGTCTGCTGTGCACTGCCCTAGTCCTTCTGTGAAAAAGGCTTGATTCTTGATCTTACTCGCTTCTTCCCGCTGTGCTCTGTCGCTCAGTTACGTACTCACTAACTCACTATTGCCATAAGTTCATTGCGATCAACACCGCAGATTAGCGGGATCAAAATGCGCAAAAGAAAAGCAAACAGACTGCATGGAAAGGCACACAAACAAGAGTAAAAAAATGCAATAAAATGGTGATGGCAAAGTGGCGGGGCTGTGAGTGCTTCACTATACGCTTTCGATGGCATGCACACTCAAGACAGGAGAAAGACGAAAGTTGTTGCCAAAAACTTTATGCAGTCACAAAGGTAGCAAAGCAACAACAGTGCAGCAGAACATACCACACATTTCTTGAGTCTCTTTTAGCGTTCAGTTTAAGCGATATTTCTATTTTATGTTCTCTTTTGTGCGCTGCTTCATATTTGCCATTTTATTTATTCATTAACTTTACCGCTAATTCTTTCGAGCTTGCATGCCTTAACGCGATCGGCACGTGCTTAAGCCTCCTTCGTGACACTCAAGTTGCTTCCTACACCACGCATTTTATTGGCCATTTCCTTGGCTTTTGTCCCTGTTTGTGCTGTGTTTTCGGGCGCTTACGCAAAGTTATGCTGCGTGTCATGCGATAAATCGGCGCGTCAAGTGCCTGCTTGAGCGCTTACTTTGGCGTTCGGTTACATTCAGCGGGATAAAGTTCGATGAGGCTTCTGTAAAATGCGTGTTGAAGTGTTGGCTGGCAGAAAGCGGCGGGAAATTAGTTGATTAAGGGCGAGGGGTGCAAAATGTGTGTCTCCACAGAGTAAAGATACATAAATAACAGCTCCCTCCTGTTATGTGTTTAGAAGGCGTGGCTACTGCTGCATTTTCACAAACTTTAGAAAAATCGCACTCTGCTATGGTGCCACCAAAACAGTTGAGTCTTCTAATAAATCAAGTTCTTGTGTCTTTTTCTATGAAAAAAGACTTACAATGGCACAACAAGTTGTTTTTGGTGTTTTTTATTTTTTTTTTATTTTTGAGTTTTTGTTTTTTGTGTTTTTTTTTTATTTTTGTTCTTACTGCCACGAACTAGTTTTGCATGCAACGTGTACCTTTGTAGCTGTACATTTTTCATACCCATTATTTTATGCGCATACCTGCATGTGCGTGCATGTGTGTGTGTGTGCCCATTTCCAGCTTGCAACAATTGACACAACAATTTAATTATATTAACCTACCACCGTAGCAACTTTGGCGTTGAACCTTAAACTTGCTGACCGTTTCTCACATCGGGTCGCCCAGACTTGCCCTTTGTCCAGTTTTTCTCTTTATATGTCTTCCTTATTTGTCTGATTTTTGTTGTTTATTTAATTTTTTTTTTTTTGGAAAGAAAACTACATTTCATGCTTTGAACTTTTTATGAGTTTTTTCAACGCTTTGAAGCCTGATAAAAGGGTGCTTTATGCCTAAAAATGTTGTCATTTTAATTTGTTGAAAACGTTCTCACGATATTTCAGCGGCGATACGAAGACCAGAGGATAACCGAATTGATGTTGAACCAGTTTGGAAGTCTGTCTACAAGCACACAAAATGTAAATGTAAGAAATTACGAAAAAAAACGTTAAACTATTTTCACAAATTTCAAATCAAAAACGGACAGTAAAATTACTGGTGAGAAGTGGCCGCCAAGCGGGGTGGTGGAAAAGGTGTTGAACTCTTTTCCTAAACACTTCTGACATTCGACCGTTTCGAATGTCAGTGCTAAAACGTGGTCGCCAGTACAAAGTTTACATGACACCTTAACAGGTATGAAAGCAACAACAACAACATCAGCAAGCGACTATTGCGAATGGCAACTACAACGAGCTAAGCACTTGGCAGTAATATGTCATTAATGCGGTTTATATGACCACTTAAGTGGTCATATTTCGCAGCTAGCCACTTAAGACGTGCACAACAACAGCGACAGCGACTACATATGCACATTTAAGACACACACGCACACACATCTATGTATATATGCATGAGAATGATCGTTTGCGCAGCTACAAATACTACTAATTGCGCTTGTCCCAACCGCATAGCATCAATAGCTGGCTAATGTATGAATTTTTATAATGCCACTTGTGACTGAGTATCAGTGTGCATGTGTGTGTGTGTGTGTGTGTCTATTTAAATTATTTTTAACAACATTTACTGCAGCTTAATTACAACGCTCCTCAACTGTTCGACTGCTCTATTGCTCGGCTGCTTGGCTGCCTGACTACTTGACCGCTCAGCTGCTCAGTTCGCGTTAACATTCCTGTCATTCACTACTGCGCTTGCGTACCCAGCAAATTACTATCGATTGTAACCCAAATCGATGTGTATAATCAACAAATATACATACGAACACCGATTTATCTATGCATGTATGTATGGCGAATGGCACATCTATTAATTGTTGCCTTTGAAACGGGTATTTTAAGCGCTCTAACTTGCTTTATAATAGCAACAGATTTGGCTGCAGCGCTGCAAATTTTCCAAAGCTCTTGTAAATATTTGAGTAAATATTAACAAAAGATTGCAAAAATTTTCGATTCAACACGAATTGCAGTCGCTTGCACGGACACTGAGCGAAAAATAAGTCCTCAAGCTCAGCATAACATACAATTGAAATTGAAGTGGTTTATCTGAGCGCAGCGAGAAGTTATGAATGCTTGGTGAATCGAGCGATGTATGCTTGAAGTTTGATCACAATGAACTGAACGTGCAATTACGCTGTATTGGCTGAAATCGTTTAGCCTTTACCGCCTTGGCGTGGATTGTTGTCCTTAAGTTTTTTGCTTAGGGTTTTCAGCTTACAGTCTGTTTCATAAGAGCGTGGTCACTGTTAAATAATAGCAACAATTGATTTTTCGAAACTTTGCAAATTTATTGATAATTTCGTCGTCAATACTCAATGCAAATACCTCAGTAGCAAGTCCAATCTCCTGCATTGTCAATAATGGCCTGACATCGTCGGGGCATACTTTCCACTAGTTTTTCTGCATATTCCACCGGAAAAGACCTCCAAATTTTCCGAATTTGTCGAGAAAGTTGATCTTAAATTGCATGTGCTCCTTGGCTCGACCTTTTCAAATTTCAATTTCAATCTAAATTACATGGCTTGCGTCTGCGAAGCTGCATTTTCATCACAGCCAACACATTTTCTATGGGATTTGCATCCGGTGACTGAGATGGTCAATCTAAAGTGACAACTCCGTTTTGCGCCTTCCACTCGCTACACGCTCGACTCCGATGTTTCGGATCGTTGTCCACTTGAAGGATCCAGCTTTCATTTTTCTTGACATACCATTGCTTAGAAGATGGTAACAAAGCCTTTTGATATATTTTATTCATTTTTTCGGCATTTAAATTCTCGGTAAATAAGATCAAAGTACCGAAACCTTTGTTTGAGAAGCACCCCCAAACATGGACCTTGACGGGGTGTTTAACAGTCCGTTGAAGCATCCTACTGGTGGAGGTTGCCAAGGCGTGTTTGATGCTCGAAAATGCCCAGAAGAAAGATTCATCAGAAAAAATTACGTTGCTCCAATCGTGGTCCAAGTTTTCCTTCGCCCATTGCACTCGTTTTTCAACGTGTTTTGCACTCATATTTCAGTTTATTGGCAAGCAAGTGCCTGCCAATCGTACCGTAAGATATATCAACACCTTTTACTTTCAATTTCACAGCAGCTCCACGTAAAGTCAATGTTGGATCTTTCGAGAACAATGCGAGAATCTTTTTTCGTCTTTTTTCGAGACTTTGCTTGCACTTCCGCGATGAGGAAAATCATCAACGTTACCGACCTTTTTATAGCGATTTATCCACTTGCTAACGAACTGCTCCATATACCTATTTCGCAGCAGCAGTTTGCGTTAATTTGGGTCCTTTTTAATGCAAACATTGCCTCAAAGCGAGAGGCGTAAACAGCGCTCATTTCGAAAAACCACTCAATTGAAGACTAAATTTGACAGACAGCTGACTTTTTACAAAAAGCATAAAGGACTGAGGTGCCCTCTATGTCATAGAAAAAGAAACAGGACGCTCTGATTTTTTATCTACGTGTAACAGTGACTACGCTCTTATGTAACAGACTGTAGATTGAAAATTATATATATTTGCTCATATTCTACAAGCGTTTGAGAGGTTTTCGCTGCTTTTCCCCAGTGTATTTGATTGACAAAGCTTGTGATAGGCAATGACAAGCGGCTAATTACTAGGGGCCACTGCCAAAGCAAAACTGACTGCTATCGATGCTGGACGATTAGACATAATCACTAAGCCACGGTGACGTCGTCAAAGTCAACAAGTTTATAGCCCAAACTAAGCGGCACTTAACTCGCTCGTACTGCTGTTTATTTTTAGGAAGCCAGCAAAGTTAATAATTATTACATGCATACAAAAATATTGTTAATATTAGCACAACTGGGTAAGCACAAACTGACAAAAAAGTCTAAAACAAAAATCAAAAAAAAAAGACATCAAAATGCGCCAAGTTGGCTTTTAATAGCAAACAATTAAGCATCAAAAGCATGTTGAGCAGCGGCCTGCACGAATGCCATTGGCAATGCAGATACGCAGTTATTCATAAATATGTACATACCTATACGCACACATACACATGCAATATTTACAATATTCGCGTATTAAGTGAGTAGCCGCATATTCGAATGCACATATTCATGAATGTTTACCGTCAGCGGTAGAGTAAGTTGCTGGGCTGTCAAATGTGACAACACAATTGTCAAACAATTTAGCCATCGGAGTGACAGCTGACGGCTGGATTCCGCTTCGTAGCTTAGCCAACAAAAATTAATTGTTACGCGTTTTAAGTAGCAATTAAATAACACTGAGCCTATGGGACAAATGCACTGAATTATTAATTATGAATCGGCATGGAATTTAATATTTCCAGTGCTTTTTTGCGCTCAAATGTTGGCACAGGCATTGAACTCCGCCACACGCTTCAGCGCAATTGTATGTATGTATGCATGCTCATAAATATATATTTATTTCATAATTGATTTTCCAATTTCCAATCATTGCAGTGGACTTGCTGACGCTGTGGCAGTACGTGACAACTCTGGGGCTAATGCTACAATTTGTTTGAAGTGGGGAAATTGATGTTGCGCTGTGCAAGCAATTAAAATTTTCAAAGGTTGACGCGCGTTGAAATTGAAAAAATCCTGAAGGTGTTACATTCGTCCAGAATTTTCAAAAAATCGATTTTTTTTATAGATGATTATTCTTTATAATTTTAGGCGTATTTGCCACAGGCACACTTCAAGTAGCACTTACGTGCCGTTTTGATACCATAATGTGGACCATTACCTGTGCAAAGAACAATTTTTGGGAAGAGAAAACCTTCTACAGCCATCCAGTGCTGTTGACGTAGTGGAGGAGAGAAAAGGGATATAGACTGAAGGATTTCTTTAAGGCATCCCCAGACAATACGCTAAGGAATCTCAAGCGCCTAGCCGCCAGAGCCGCACATTTGCAAAGAAAATGTTCAACAGTCTCTTTCTCTGCAGGATCCCCACAGCTTCTGCAATAGGAGTTGTACAGAATTCCAAGCTTCTCCGCATGAGTTCCGATCACCCAGTTACCAGTGAACACCGCAATGAGTTTGGAAATTAAATGGCGGGGGACTCCCATCACCTTAAGCGTTCTATTTCTATCGTATTGAGGCCATAGTGTTTTCGAAATAGCGCACGATGAGACAGACCTCCAGACCAGATCAGTTTTGCGCTTTTCCTAGAAAGAAATTGTGTAGTTTCCCTTTAACAACGGACAAAGAGACGCCGATGTCTGAGAGGGGGACAGCTGAAACCGGTTCTGTCGACCCTTTCCTGGCAAGCTCATCGGCAATTTCATTTCCCTTTATATTCTTAAGCCCAGGATCCCAGATAAGGGAGATGTTTCCTGCTCGATCGAGATGTTTGAGTTTCTCCTTACAGGAGTTCACCAGAAGAGAGCTGCAATACGGCGACGACAGGGCCTTGATCGCAGCTTGGCTATCGGAAAAAATATTAATGTCTCCCTCCCAACAACGATCCCGAAGCATTTTGCATGCCTGCAAGATCGCGAAGACCTCTGCTTGAAAAATGTTGCTCGTTTCCGGCAGTTTAAAGGTGCCCGCAATGCTGGCTGATTTAGAGAAAACCCCCGCTCCCATTCCAGATTCCATCTTGGATCCGTCAGTGAAGACGGAGGTACCTATATCCGTGCCGACTCTCCCCTCCTTCCAGGCTTGCCTGCTTGGAAAGATAGCCCTAACACAACCCTCAAATCCCAGTTTGCGGATGGAGAGATCAGTGCGAAGAACAGAGAAGGAAGAGGAGATCTGCTTCAAGATGCTACTATGCCCTACAGGAAATTGTCTCTAGAGGCCAAGCTCCTTCAACCTAATAGCGATCTGAGCAGCAATGTATTTAACCGGCAGATCTACAGGAAGTAAGTGCAGAATAACGTTGAGCGCAGCAGTTGGACATGTTTAACAAGCACCAGTGATGCCCACTCATGCAGTTCTCTGCACTCTCTCTAGTTTAGTTGTTGTAGCCCTTATGAAGAGCTACCCAGCAAACTAGGCAACCATATGTCAAAATTGGCAGAACCACTAAGTTTTACATCCAAACTGCGACACGTGGCTTGAGACCCCATTTTTTGCCGAATATAGATTTACAGGCGTGGAGGCTATACTGGCCTTCTTAACTCGATTTTCTATGTGCAGCTTCCAGTGGAGCTTGGGGTCAAGTATTACACCAAGATACCTGACTTCCGATGCGATTGTAAGACACTGGTTGTTTAGTCTTGGCAGCTTAAAAGGAAGTTGATTGTAAAAATTCCCCATAGATACAAAGTTATGGTCGAAAATGTAACTGCCCGACGAGAGTTTGATGCGAAAACACACACGAATCAAGGCAATGAAAGCAACAAAAGAGGCCAGAACATCTCGTTGACTGGAAAAAAATAAAAAACAACAATTGCTTACTGATCAGGAATTCATACAATATGAAGCTGGAATGGGAGATTAGACGAAAGTTAACAAAATAAATTAAAAATTCATTTTAAGTTCTTGCTTTAAATGCGCGCGACCGCGAGCGAAATGCACTTGAAAGTTTAAACTCGTTTTTCTCTAAAGTACTTTTTCCGGCACGGTCTGCATGATAAGTCATACAGTTTTTAATATTTTTTGATACGTTTTCTTTTAAATATTCGAAAGTGTTTTCTCTATAGATTTGATATTTGATATTTTTATTAAAAAATTGTATAAACATAATTAAAGTGTGACATTTATGACGTAAAAGGCAAACTTTTTTTTTAATGTCGTAAATTGCCAAATTTATCGAAATTCAAAAATCCGACTCCGCAGGCTATAGACAAAGCACTTTCGAATATTAAAAAACCAGCATCAAAAAATAACTTTACTTTATTTTACAAGAATTTTTTTACTTTTTACAGATCCATCAACATTTCAAAGAGAAATGATGCAGACTGTGGAGTAACGTTTTTTTCATTTTACTTGGGTCACGTAATTTTTTATATACTAATTCTTGTAAAGAAAAATTAAAATAAATTTTTTTATAGAGTTTAAGTACTAATAAACAATGTATTTTATAAAAAAATTTATATTTATTTCTATTGCTATCCCTTCTAAAAACAGTTTTTCGTTTAGCGCATTTTTGACGCTGCTGGTCGTATGTAACAATGGGAAAATATTTTTGAAAAATAATAAAATGGCGGATTTTTGAAAAAAATGTATGTTTTGCGGGGGGAAATCAAACTGTAGTATGGAAAGTTAGGGCTGAGAAGAAACGAAAGTAGCACCTGCCAGAATGGCAAGGCCTACAGAATAATAATCAGTTTAACTTTTTCGCTTCAGATGTCTTGAAGAGGCAAAATCCTGTTGACAAGCCACCTATCTTTTTTTAGACGCTTACTTTGTTGCCGCACTACTACAAACAAATATGTCAAAAAAAATTATTTTTGTATACTATTTGATGTCAATAATAACATCCTATAAAATCAAAGCGATCGCATTTTATTTTCTCAAAAAAAAAAACAATTCTAAAAAATATCTATAAAAAATGAGTATTTTACCAGACTCCGAATACTATATACCTTAAGGATTTGTGGTGTGTACTGAAATAAGTGTCCGATTATGGGAGGTGTGCGCTTAAGAGAGGTTCCGCTAGGAGAGGGTGGAGGGTGCCTACCCTAAAACCAATTTAGTCTAAGTAGATTTTTATATCGATTTTCACAATTTTCGAAAAAGTCGTATGAATAATTCTATATTTCCTATGGAACAAAAGAGTCTACTTGAGCCTACAAATATTTGCTTAAATTATGAAATAACATTTTGTTATAAATACTAATTTCCTTATGCAAAGATTTCCATCTTCATCCATGTCAAAAACTGTTTAAACGATTTCATCTCAAAAGCATAGAAGATCGCCATTATTTCTTTGATCTTAGTTTGCAAATATTCGGTGTGAGCAAATGCTTGCAGTATAAAGTAATATTATATCTTCTTCTTCTTCTTCTTAATTGGCGCTATAACCGCTTACGCGATTTTGGCCGAGTTTAACAAAGCGCGCCAGTCGTTTCTTTCTCGTGCTAACCGGCGCCAGTTGGATACACCAAGTGAAGCGAAGTCCTTCTCCACCTGATCTTTCCAACGCAGAGGAGGCCGCCCTCTTCCTCTGCTACCACCAGCTGGTACCGCATCGAATACTTTCAAAGCCGGAGCGTTTGTATCCATTCGGACGACATGACCCAGCCAACGTAGCCGCTGGATCTTTATTCGCTGCGCTATGTCTATGTCGTCGTAAAGCTCATACGTTCCATCGTCTGCGATATTCGCTGTTGCCAACGTGCAAAGGTCCAAAAATCTTACGCAGAATCTTTCTCTCGAACACTCCAAGCGTCGCTTCATCGGATGTTGTCATCGTCCAAGCTTCTGCGCCATACGTTAGGACGGGCATGATGAGAGTCTTGTAGAGTGTTAGTTTTGTTCGTCGCGAGAGGACTTTACTACTCAATTGCCTACTTAGTCCAAAGTAGCACTTGTTGGCAAGAGAGATTCTACGTTGGATTTCAAGGCTGACATTGTTATCGGTGTTAATGCTGGTTCCTAATTAGACGAAGTAATATTATATACATATATAAAATCGTGTTATGATTTGTCGTAGATTGCTTGTAGGGTCCAATTGACTCAAGAATTGAAAGCCATTTACTAGCCAAGAAAATTGCAAAGGATGCATTTTAAATGAAATTTCGATGCGCTCATATCTTTAGGAAAATCAGATTTGGTAGCTTCTAAAACACTCAGGCTAAAAAGCCCATTGTATTAAGAGCTCTGGAAATAGGGTAGATAGTCAAGGAGGGAAGAAGAAAAGTATCAGAGAAAGAGATAGGAAAGAATAGAGACAGAGATAGAGATAGTTAGTCCTGTGAGAATTTTCCAGATTCTTTGGTAAATATGTAAATATCCTCCAGTTTTAGAGAACGAATATTACTTATTCTCACGACATCGGAACCCAAAACTCGTAGCCGTGCTCTAGCAAAGTCAGGACACTCACAGAGAAAGTGCTCAGTGCTATCCGCCTCCTCCAAGCAAGACAGGCACATTGGGTTCTCAATGATTCCAATGGTGGTCATATGCTGACCCCATGGGTTGTGTCCTGTAATAATACCGGTAATCAACCGAAGGTCTTTCCTTCCAAGTTTTAGTAGAAAGTTTGACTGTTTTCAGTTCGGATTTGTCACAAAATACTTTGCAGTTCTGCAGCGTTCTAGACCGGACCATCGCTCTTTATGTAAATTGCATACATAATCGCTGATTCAATTCATGATTCCTACGAACTGATTCCGATTATTGGCCCTGGTCCCTGTGGAGGAACCGCTGATCCACGGTTGGCCCATTAATCGGCAATTTCGTTTCCTTGAACACCGGAGTGTCCGGGAACCCATTTCAGTACAAGCCTGTTTTGTCTTGCGGCAGAATTAAGCTTCTTTTTACATTCTTGAACAATCTTTGAGGTTTGCTTCGCGTTCTCCAGAGCCTTCACTGCAGCCTGACTGTCTCTGAAATCTCCAATCTGTTTCCCGCTCCATCTCCTATCGATTATGCATTCGGCTACTTTCAGAATGGCAAAAATTTCCGTTTGGAAAACAGTTTACCCCATTGCTTAGTGATACCTGTTTACTTTGATTTAAGTACCATCTGCCTCCAGACCCTTTTTCATAGAAAGAAAATATCCGTCAAACCTCCCTGTATGCATTCTGGATTGCTCCATTGCTCACGCAATGGAAATCTGACATCAAATTTGCTTCTAAATGAAATTATGGGTATGAGGACGTCTTTAGATGCCAAAAACAGTGGATCCTGCTCAGATAGCAACTTAAAGATTTCTCTTTGTCCCGAAGTTCCGTCTTCATGCCAGAAACCCTGTACTTTTTCTTAGTTTCTCGAAAATTTTAGTAAATATAAAAAAAAATATTTTTTAGCAAGTTTTCCTTAGAGAAATTATTCACTTTGGGGTGTAAAAATTCTGGATTTTACTTAGTCAAATATTTCTCAACCAATTTGTGAAATTCACTGTGCGGCATTTCAATCAAGGCGACATGCCAGTCTCATAGTGACAAATGTAAGTGCCGACTTCAGAAGTTTAAGGTATGAAAATGAATGATCTTTAGCTTCGGCAGAGTGGCCCACCATGTCACACAGTCCATCAGACGATCAGTATTTAAGCAGCCTGGCGATGTGAATTGATTGCTGCAGAGCTGCAATTTTACCCAATTTTTTTCTTGAGGATTATCGTTAAAGAGCCAGACCGGCACTTCAACCATTTCACCTACCTACCTAGCGTTAAAGAGCTTCTATGTTAAGCGAATAGCTCAGAAATAATTCTAGGTCTTAAGTGAATCAGGTGTGCATTGGGTGTAGGAAAATTGGTCGTATGTACGAAGTGGCTAACCGAGACAGTTACATGAATGGAATGGTGTCGTGTTACTCGTTTTTCTTATAAAACTCGAAATTTAATTTTGTGCCATTTATTTCACTTTGAAATGCTGTAAGCTTGAAGTTTATAATTGCAACTCATATAAGTGACAATGTGGTGGCAGATTTCGTGGTGTTTACTCACTCGAAGAAAAATAATGGGAAATTTGTATCGGTAGCTAATTTGCGCTTTCTCAGCATTTGTCTCACAGGGATGCTTCTATGCTTCTAAGCTTCTATGCGTCAATGCAGTTGTTCTCTTTTGTTACCGGTGGGGTCACGTTAAGGGCACACGTGTTTAATTCATTTTATGACTGTTAATTATGTTCCTCGCCAGTTGCGGTGTTGTTCATACTCGGCAGCCAACATGAAGTTTCTGCAAGCTTGAATGGAAACATATCCGAAATCAAGTTAGTTGTCAAGTCTAAAGAATCTGCTGCAATAGACTTGGCTTATCTGCAAATATCCGTTTGAGCGCGCGTTTGCCCCACTCAGCGCCAAACGACTGTGTGCGCAGCTTCATTGAAATGTTGTGCATTTTTTATTGACATTATTGAAATCGCTCACAAATTCATGCATCTGCGTGTGTTTGTGTTGGTGCATAGTAGGATGCAGAGACTACTTACCAATGCATGCCTTAGTTTTTGCGCAAGTTAGCGCGATTAATTTGTTACATTTACTCTTGGCAGCGTTTGAAAAAGAAAAGCAAAGAAAAAATGCACAAATCGCGAGATGAAGTGGTGGTAAGCGATTGTATATTTATTTCTTATTTAGTTTGCGATCAGTTGCGAGCTCAGTGTCGCTTTGCACTTGATGCAGTGGCTTTGAATTGAATTGAATTTAATGACGTGGCTAAATGCACATTTGTTACGCATTTCATTGATTTTTGAGTGGAATTGCGATAGTTAAAAGCGTTGTATCAATTAAATTGTTTATTATAATTGAATTCTTGGGCGCATTGTTGGCCCAAATTGTTGAAGCGGCCGAAAGCGGCTTCACCAAAGCTAATTTGTGTCGTATGTAAAAAAGTTCACGAAAAAGTTCGGCTTTTCTTAAAGCATACCAGCTGCGTTTTTTATCTGCAAAATTCCAAAGCCAAATAGTTGTTGCCATGCGAAATATATTATATAAAAAAAGTGTTGTTTGAAAATACTAAAAGCGCATTTTTAGAATTCAGCTCATAACTGTCACCCAGCAACAAACTGTCACTCGGCTTGAACAAAGGATAAAGCACGGCACAGCGGTACAAATTTATTTATTTATTTTTATATATAAATAGTACTTAGTGAGACTAAGGTCTTTTAATATTACCTCAATAATATTATATACAACTGGAATATTTTTAACATAAAAGTTTCTTAATCTAAATTTGACAACAGTTCATTAATAAATCAATCCAATATATTTAACTTAACTATAATAATAAGAAGAAAAGAAGTAGTAGGAAAATAAAAAAAGGATTTAGAAAAGAAAACACAAGAGTAGTAATTAGAGAATGTAAAGAGAAATTTAATGCAATCAAACACTTTTAAAGTAATTATAGACTTGTGCCCTGAAGTTAAATCTGTTAAGTCCAGCCTTCACAGTGGCGGGTAATGAGTTCCACACTTTAATAGCGTTAATGAAAAATAATCTAGATGATGCTAGGTAATTCAATGTTGGAACGATGAACTTGTTGTGTCTGCGAGACCTTACTGCTATCAACTTCTCTGTCAGATATGGAGGTGACTTCAAAGACAAATAACTATTAAGGCAACAGCCCAGTAGCCTTGATCCCATATATGATACATACCGCGTGGCGTTATTAAATGCCACATTAAGTTTATGGCAAGATGTGGAGTCGAGTTTACTGTACACCACCTCAGCGTAGGTAATGAGAGGCATAATTAGCTGGAGAACTAATTTGCGCCTCGTTTTCTCTGGCGTGAATGTTGCAGTGACTCTCAGCTTACGCCATGCAGCATAAATATTCCCCACGACCCTATTTGTATGGTCAGCACAGGTAAGTTTTGTGTTAAGAATAAAACCCAAATTTTTTACCTTATCCATGAAGGTAAGGGTGGTACTACCTATCCACAATTTTGGAATATTGTCAACATGCACCACACTATTACATATAGGTAAGACATGTGACTTTGACGTGTTCAAACATAAAAGGCTAGAAATAGCAGACAAATCGCTGTTTATTTTGAAACATAAATCTTCAACGAGACCAATACGACTGGACAAGTACAATTGTATATCATCAGCATACGCATGGACATTCACATACTGACAAAACGGTAAAAACATCATTGACAAAAAGACTGAATAAAAGTGGACCAAGTATAGACCCTTGCGGAACAACAGTGTGTACGTATCTAGACTGAGATGTTAAGGGGGGAGCCTACTTTAGAGACTTCAAAAATCGTTTTTTTTTTGCATAAATGTCTTCCCAAACTATCCAAAACTGTGTTCTCAAAATTTCAGAAGCAAATTCAAAATATTTTCGGAGTTACAGAAGAAATTATGAGCAAGCGTCGAGCAGATATACGAGCGGTCGGTATATATTATATACAAAAGCTTAGACGCGCGATTCCTCGGTTTTTTATTTTTACGATTTTTCCTAACTGGCGGGAAAGATAGGGAAAAAGTTAAACGTCCCATCGAAACGAGATAACATTGATTGTATTTGGAATTAAATTCTCTTCCAGTAGAACCTGAAACACCTTAAGAAAGTTATGATTAACCCACTTTTAAACAATCTAAAGTTAATTTGTTTTTCCAAAAAAATTAATTTTTTTTTAATTAGCGAAAAATGTCTCACTTTTTGTTTAATTTTCTTGGTTTAACTAGAAGCTATACTATACTTAAATAAAAATGTTTTTGGTTTTTTGGTTTGAAATGAAAATTGTGACCTGCATCTTTCCCGCCGCACGACACATGCACACTCGAGGCGCCTCGGCAATATGCTTGTACCAGGCATAATATGACATATATTTTAATGAAAAAAATTAAGAAGACTGCTCAAATACATAGCAATAAAACCTAAAAGTTTCGTTTCAATCGAATATTTCTTTCCTTCCAAAAAAAATCCACGAAAAAATCGATTTTGTGAACCCTCTAAAGCAGGCTCCACCCTTAATTTACTGGTCTTGACCTTCTGCGTTCTGCCACCAAGGTAGCTGGCCATCAGCTTCACCGCACTGTCTTTAAAGCTGAAATAGTGTTTAAGCTTGAAACATAACAATTTGTGATTCACTGAGCCAAATGCTTTAGAAAAATCAAGTAAACCAAGTAGAGTCAAGTCTCCGTTGTCAAAACTAATTCTAATATCGTCCAGTATTTTAACCACTGCTGTCGAGCAACTGTGACTTTGTTTGAAGCCAGATTGTAGTGAAGAGAGTAGACGATTGTCCTGTACAAATAATGAAATTTGCGTGGCCATCAAGTTTTCGCAAGCTCTGGAAAATGTGGGTAGTATGCTGATTGATACTCACAATTTTCTCATACAAGTAGCTAAAGCGCGTCCGCTGCCTCATGCATACATACATACGTAGATGTGCACATACATATGCATTTGCGCATCCAATTCGGCCGTATTTAAAATCTTTGCTATCTTTTGCATTGAATTTGCACAGAAAAATAGCAAAGAAAAATAGCAAAGAAAAATGTTTGCAAAAGTATTTTGGGTGGACAACTTTTCAGTCGAGTGCGGCTATTTTTCTCAATCTAAATTTAACTTGGGTTCTTTGAAGATCAGACCTGCTGGCTCGGGTGCATGCGACTGTGCCAATAGCACTTGTCACCTAACGAATTCCCCAACGTTGATCCATCCGCTGGCGGTGAGTTGCGAGTGGCTAATGTCAGCGATGAACCGCATAAGTTGAAGGCATGCGCTGCTGCTCTATTGCCACGCCATTGTAGAGGTGTTCCCATCCAATAGTTGTTCTGAATTCATTTATTCAATTCGTAATTGCTTTGCTTATTGGTATCATTTTTGTTTTTTATTTATTAAGACTTTTGCAAAACGCGCATACTTCCGTTTCGATTCACTGCGTTCTGCTGCCTAATTCTGCCGCCGCTGCTTTTGTGCTATCCGCGCGCCTTTTGCTGCTCTCAACCAAACCTTCGGCGCACAGCTGATAAATTCACTTTACGTTCGACTTGAATTCATTCATTCATTCATTCATACATTCAGCCACTCAGTCAGCCTCTATATTTGACTTTTAATTGACCCTTTTCATCATCAGAATGTTGTTGATTTGTTATTGTTAGTGGTTTTTGGTTTTTCGCTCGCTTGTTGAGCGGATGCTTTGTAAAAATTTGAAATGTCGCGCACATTAGTTTTCACTTTGTTCGCAAATATTTCCTACTTTTTTTGTTCGTATTTTACTAATTAATTTCAATTAAATTCAAATCGTAAAAAATTAAATATTTTGCAATTCTCGCTTACCTTCGCGTCGCATTCCCATTTTCAGGCACTTTCTTAAACGGCAATATTGACATTGGTTGCGATGGTGTTGATCGATCGGGCAATTTCTGCTCCCCCGACACGAGTAGGTGAGGTTGCGTCGCACTGAGCGCTTGAAGAATGATTTGCAGCCTGAAAAATGGAAATGTGGAGAAAATGTCAAAAAACTACAAAAATCAATAACTGAAATGCTTAAAAATTTCAAATACAAATATCGAAAAAAACATATGTATATCGAAAAAAGCGTTAGACCAACTTTTTGGTATTGTCGTGGCGCGGATTAGGCCCAAAATATCTGATTGCAAGCGCTAACCAAAAAATAAAGTAAATAAATAAACCAAAAATCCTGTGCAGCGCAAGGCAAGCGTAAACATCAGCTATTGAGTTCACTTGTGTCAGACAGTGCAAGTAGCTTACGACTACACACACACACACACACAATAACGAGCCTGCACTGCTTGCCAGAATCGGTGGCACAACGGATTTACTGCTGGCATGCGAATCGCCCTAAAGTCCTGTTGCCTTTTAAGCCCTAAATGTGCTTATGAATTGCATTTAGTGGAAGCTCTACAATTTTCGCTTCAAGCCGCTTAAGGGACTGCAACAAAAATCGAACAAAATTGCAGAAAAACGCCTTGAAAAATGAGACACTTGCGCCACAGAGTCATCCTTTTCTAGCCATTTTGTTGCGGGCTATTCAAGGACTTAGATACGTGGCCAAAGTAAATGGGGAAAATGAAAGACGATTAAGTAAATGTAAAGGAAAAAATCGACGAGCATTATGTGCGCGCGCACACGTGTCTGTGTATGCTAATGCGTGTGCAGAAACGCTTTTGTGGTTTCCTGGCAACCATTAGCCAGCGTAAGCCAGCGAGGCATATGAGCAAAGCTCTGCGCAAAATCCAACAAATGCATAGAGCAATCAAAGCAGCGTGTAATCAAACACTTTCCAAATACCTACTATGCGTTTCCCACTGCTCCACCACCCTTAGTTTGCTGGTAACATAAAACGCAACAACTCAATTCTTTGTGGCAACAATGGTTTTTCAAAAGTCCGCATATAAATTCTATTTACTTTAATTTATAGTTTTATACAAACTACCCAGCAAACACTGCTAAGAACCAATATATGGATGTATGGTATGCATGTATGAAGAGAATTTTTCATAATAATCCCCGTTTTTTTACCTCATCAAACAAGGAAATTGGGTGCCACACGAATTGATGCTGAGAGACGTTGAGAGACGATTTTGCATGTCTGAAATGCTGCTTAATCGCCACAAAAAGAAATCGTTTTTGCATCTTATTGTCACTGGCGATGAAAAGTGGATTCATTACGACAACCCAAAGCGTAAAAGATCATATGTGAAGCCAGGCCAACCAGCCAAACAACACCAAAGCCGAATATTCATGGTTTGAAGGTGCATGCCCTGTATTTGGTGGGATCAGAAGGGTGTGCTGTACTATGAGCTGTTAAAATCAGGCCAGACGATCACGGGAGAGCTATACAGGCAACAATTGATACGTTTGAAGCAAGCAATAGCCGAAAAACGGCCAGAATGAGCGACCAGACACGAGAAACTGATTTTCCATCATGACAATGCTCGGCCACATGTTGCAGTACCGGTCAAAAATTATTTGGAAAATGCCGGATGCGAAATTCTACCTCACCCGCCTTATAGCCCAGACATAGCTCCTTCTGATTACCACTTGTTTCGGTCGATGCAGATTCACATTTCTGGAATACGGTTCACCAATGTTGAAGGTATTAAAAAATGGCTTGATGACTTTCTCGACGCAAAAGATGAGAAGTTTTTTTGAGATGGAATCCATAAATTGCCTGAAAGATGGGGAAAAGTTACCGCTTCCGATGGACAATATTTTGAATAAAATATTTTTTCACTTTTATACTTGAATAAATGGTTTTTTTTTAACAAAAAAAGACGAAATTAATTATACCTATGTACTCCAATATATATTTTCCATAGTTCCTCGATGAAACATAGGAAGCTTCATCCGAAATTGCAACAAGGCAACTCCTCTTACTTAGCTAAGATTTCAACCATAAAAGGAAAACCGACTGAAAGCCAAGAGAGCTCAGTTTACATGAAATAATACTTTTTCTCTGAAGTAGGTTAAGATCTTTAAAAAAAGCATACATTTAATTGAAGGTATCAGTTTTTTAATTGAAATTTCTTCAAACTCTTTTAGTCAAAATTACCCACTTATTCCAAAAAGAACTGAAATTTTGAAAATAGCGAAAGTTTAAAGCATAGAGTGGATCATCCCCAGAAAACAAGGCATCGGAAACGTGCATAATTTCATTGAAAAAGAAAGAAATAAAATTCGCTCATTGAAATGTACAATTTGAAGTCGAAAATAAACAAGACTGACGTCATAAAAACGTTTTGAAGGCGCCATCTTTTTAATGAGTTAGTGCGTTGAAAGTTACATCCCGAGCTGACTTCCAGTCCAGTGAAAGCTTGGTGACATTCGGTTTAGTGCAAGCGAAGTTATTGCGTCTAAAGTGTCAGTATGTTTGTGTCATCGGTACAAAAGAGTTTCGGACAAAGAGCTAATATCGAGTTTTAATTTCAAATCGGTAAAACGTTTACCGAAACATTTTAATTGATGAAGAAAGTTTATGGCGATGATTGTCTATCTTGTGCCAGAGTTCATGAGTGGTTTACACGTTTCACGTTTCAGAGATGGTTGTGAGGACATAAACCTCAATGAACATACGAGCCGCCCAAAATCAGTAATCACCGAAAACTCCATCGAAACTGTTCGTAAATTTATCAAAAATGAACTGAAATTATAGTTGAAATTCATGGAATCGGAGTTCAGTATCTCCAAAACATCGATTCATCGCATTTTGATTGACCATTTGCGCTTACGAAAGGTCTGCGCACGTTTCACTCCGCACAAGTTAACTGAGGACCAAAATTTGTTCAGAATTCAATATTCCAAAGACCTCATTAAAGAGGGCAGAAAAGACAAGAACTTCCTTTACAACATTGTAACTGATGATGAAACGTGGTGTTTCCAACATGAACCTGAAACTAAGCGTCAAAGTGCCGAATGGAAGGCCCCAGACGAGCCACCACCCAAAAAATCGCGTTTGAAGAAGTAATTTGTTTTTACGATTCCAAGGGAGTTGTCCACAAGGAGTTCATGCAAATGGGCCAAATCGTCAATGCAATTTTCTATTTTGACGTTTTGAGGTGTTGGTTGCATTGCATTTGTGGAATTCGCCCTGATTACCGCGAAGGAGAAAGTTGGCGCTTATTGCATGATAATGCACCATCTCATCGGTCCACTCTTATGACTGATTTTTTGACCAGAAATCACATTTTAACCATCAATCGCTCGAATACGGTATTCGCCTGATATGGTTCCCTGTGACTTCTACCTATTCGGAAAATTGCATTTGACCATGAAAGGAAAACGTTTTGGGTCCGTAGAGGCCATCCAAAAGGCTTATACCGACATCCTGAAGGGCATTCCGGGAAATGGTACCTGAAACACTTTTTCGAAAGCCACAGCAGGGAAGGAGTCAATAGCGAGTAAAGCGGTGTCATCTGCAAAAGTTCCGATGATAGTTTCCTCAGTAACTGGTAGATCGTAAGTGAAAAGCAAGTGAAGATGCGACCCTTAATGCGCCTTCGGTCTGTGTATTTGCATGTAAGTATTGAATACATATATTTTTTTGTTGTAATCCATTTTTCCTGAAATTTTTCTCTAGCGGTGAACGTTTGCGGAAGTGCTCGAATAACAGCCTCAAATATTTTAGTCACTTAAGTGTTTGCTGGGTAGATATTCATTGGGTGCATATGCGTGTGTGTGTGTATCGTGTATATGTGTATGCAAGAGAGAGGCCTGGCCCAAATTCAGTCCGCAAATAATTCACAGAAATTGCATAATAGGGCTGCAATTGATATTGTCTGGGAGTAGACGTTTGGCCTGGCCAAAAGTATAATATGACTACATTAAGTGAGGCGGCAAATCGCCCGTGTACTTGCAGCATCCTTGTGCAACAACTGGAAAAATCTTAAGAACAACAATAACATTGGAAATGTTCCATTTATGCCAAGCACGCTAGAAAATTCCCAGGCCAAAGAGGCGAACGTGCTGGCGCTGCTGGGGCAGGTCCGCAAAGAGGCGGCGGCCAGCAACCAGTTTCAATAAGTGACTGTTGGGCGTAAGTGTGTATGTGTGTGTGTGTACTGTAGCAACCAGCGAACAACTTCAGAATAAGGGCTTAGCGCGCTGTCGAAAATCGGAGAGAAAAAACACGGCAACACAATGGCCAAGTGAGCGACCGAATGCGCGTGCGCGCACAACAACACCAACAAGAGGTGGGAAGATATGAAACGGTGAATCAAAACAAAGCAAAGAATCGAAAAACTTTTGAAAAAAAACAAAAAAAAACGTATTGGGCAAATAAACGAACATGAACTTGCGCCGACCAGGTAAAACATGGCTAAAACCAATATAACACACACACACACACATGCATGCTGATGCGTTCAACAGCAAGCGGCAACAACTGTGCCACGCACAAACAACAACAACCAACGCGCAAACGAAATGTATAGCAACGCCAAATATAATACAAATATGGTTGTGAGCGGCAGAATTTTATAAGCGCGTTCATAAACAAATCGCCGTTGCGGCCCTCGAAATGCGAAATGCAATAGCAGGCAAGCAACAACAACAACAACAGCTACCACCACTACTGTAAACAGAAACAATTGCTGCAAAGCAAGCAACACCGCGATAAAAACGTTAAATCATGTTTTAGCCTTTTCCGTGTCTGCCGTTCGACGAACGCGCCGCAAATCGTTTTTCCATTACACATTTCGTGGGTCCACCCTTTTGCGGTTATTGATACCCCACCCGGCATGGAAGGAGGCAGTTCGGCGCATTGAGCATTGCAGCTCAAACATATGTACATCGATATGCGGGCGTATATTTACATAACTGAGAAAATGTGGGTGTGTGAGCTGGTAAAAATCCATGGCAAACATATTGGATTGGAGTTTCTTACTCATCAAACATGGCCTTTGAGGTAGTCGTAGCGCCCAGAAGCGATTAAAGCCACTCGAACTCTTAATATACATTTTTTTTTCAAATGTATTGAGTTGTAAATGCATAGGAATTTTACGCGCGCAATCAATTTGAAGATCGTCAACTGGTTTGCTTGCTTTCTGTTGATCTGCTATTCAATAATCCTGATTTATAGTGCGAAAATGAGTTGCTGAAACCCAAATATTTTTGCACACAAACGAGTGCGCGCATCTGTTTCTTAATTCCACCGAAATTACATACTCCTACGCGAAATCAACGACCCCCAGCCCCACTTGCCGCCAACTGGCGCATTTGTGATTATTCGTACGCCGAGAGGCCTGTGCTGTACGGGCAAATCCCTTGCCGCGGTATCTTCATCTGTGGCGCAGTATCTTCATCAATAGGTTAGAGTAAAACAGAACACACACTCGCACGCAGCCAACGCAGGCACACACTGCGACAGCGTGAGGCTGCAGAGCTCCAGATGCTGCTGAGATACGGGCGCATATGGGCAGTGCTACACGTAACTATCAGTACGATATTGTATAAAAAGTGCAGGAAAATCATACGAAAACACACAAAAAACAAAAAAAAAACAATAGTCGCAAAAGCACAACAAAACAGGCAAACAGCCAAGCATCCAAACATCCAGTTTGCTTGGCGCGCTACGACGTTCGCTGGCTGCCTGGCTGAATGCATTTGTGGCACGGAAGTAGGTAAAAAGGCGCAACGAAACTGTGGCTTGGAAAAAAGTCGTGACTTGAACAATATAGTTGCTGCGCGATCGCATGGATCGTTTATTGTTTGTACGTGTGCATCAAATGCCTGGGTGCCGCGCACCGCGCACCGCCCACCCCCATGGCCCATTACGTAGAAGAGCGCAGGCTGTGGTGCTATATGAGAACTGCGCTTTACTGAAAGCCGAACATAGTTAACTTGAACAGCTGACGCCGACACACATACACACACACACGTACAAGCAGAGCTACATATGTTTGCTTGTTTGTAAAGCAGGTGATGCATATTGCAGGCTGCAACCAGCAAATCGTTGCCCCAAAACCGAAAAACCAAACAGATATTGGAAATAGCGGCGAGCGGCAGCCGAAGGATAGGAGGCGAAACACGGGTATTTTGATGATGATTTTACAGCTTAAAAGGAATTTTATGAGCATTTACTATTGTTCGAAATATGGTGAGAAAATATTGTGCGAGTGTGAGTAAGTGCGCGGGTGTCGTACGTACCCAGTGTGGAGCAATGATTTTGAATAGAAGTGGCTTGCTATGAAAGCATCGGATATGGATCAAGGTAGTGCTCCCTGAATAGTTCATAGTTTGGCTTCAAAGACTTCAACTCGCAGTTGATTCCTCTACATTGCGCCCCATTTTCGACTCAATTCAACACAATTCCGCCTGTCATCACGTCCACTCAATCGACAGGTTTGATCCGTAGACAAACAAGCCGGCAGCCGGATAGATCAGTGCTGCTTTAGCGTCAGTTGGTTTACTAGAATTTATTTTGCTAAGCATATTTTGTCGGATTTCCGCGTTTTTTATTTTGTGCTGCTTTTCGCTTTTATCGGAGCACCAGCAAACAGTAACAGCAAAATAAAACGTGCTTAGATGAAATCCTTTTGAGAATAAAAGCAAAATTTCATTGCTGCGTCGGTTGCTCCTTCCTATTGCCGTTGTTGTCGGTGTCGCCCGAGGTCTGCGTGATACACATGTTTAGATACGTGGCGACACAAAATTAAGCACACTTAAACTGAGGCACAGCACAGCGTCGAAAAAACTGAGTCGCTTAAAAATCGTTTGCAGGCGAGTGGTGGCAGCGACCGCCAGGCATCAACATAGCCAACTACTTGAGTGGCAATAGACGCCAATTCGCGACGTACTAAATGCGCCTTGTTGCTGCATTTAACAGTAAATTCGTGTAGCACTGTTGCAACATTGATGCGCAGTCGCAACACAAAATATTCAATCGGCAAGCAACAACAACAACAAGCGACATGCGCAAATTCTATGTACCAGTAAAGGACGGCTGGCAGCGATTTGTTGGCTGGGCCGCTGTTGACGACTGCCCTGGCTGAAATGTATCTGTGAGATACATTTCGTTAATTGAATCCCATTAAAGGTAATTTTATGGGAGGCGTTAAGCCAAGAAACGTGTACTTAAAGTTGGCCATTAACATGGTTCGAGGGAGCAATGGATGGGTAAGCGGCTGAAAGTTTGAAGTTTAAAATAAGTTTCCGTTTAGCCATTTAGCCTTTGCAGCTGTAGTGGTCTGTAGCGAAAAAAGCTGTGAAAACGCTGCGAACGCGCTTGAGTTGACAAAATCCCCAACTTCTTGTTGAGAGTGAGAAAATTAGATACCTCTTGTTGCACGTTGTTGCACTTAATACTGGCTGCGCACTTTGTTTGAAGCTACAACTTCTCTGAATTAGTACAGCGGCAGATAATTTTGCCACAATTAATGACAACCGCCCGGGTAGTTACACGGAAAGTGTTATTTTCAACAAGTTTCGGTTGACAATGGCCACTGTGGCATGTTGCATGTTGCATCACCACCAACCATCCGGACGGAGCATGGCGCGCAAAGGCCATAAAACTGTCAAAATCACTCAAAGCGACAAATAAACTTGTCCAAATGTGAAGGGCATTGCAATACGCGCAGCAAACAAAAAGCTTAACATCTTGCAGAAGGTCGAAAAGAAGGATGTTGACAATGATCGGCTGCGATTTCCTTATAATTTGTTTATTTAAGCTGTCGCCGCGACGGACAGCGACCGCGGTAAATGAAGAGTGTAGCAAAATGTTGGCAGGCAAAGAGGAGCGGCGGCGCTGTAGATCAACAGCGACTGATAAGGCTGGGCCGTGTTGAAAGAAGTTGGCGGTAGAGCGCGGAGCGGAAGTGTGGCAGGGCAAAGGAACGAAAGTAAAGAAAAAGCGTAAAACAAGGAGATGTTTTTTGGCTTTTGTTTTTATTTTTTTTTGTTTTTTGCTTGCTTTGCTTTAAATTTGGAGGCTTAAAAAATGAAAAATGCATGAATGCCCAAAAAACAAAACCAATGCTGCACTGCAGATGTTTCAAGCCTTTTTCAACACAACTCAGCGCCTCTCTTCGTCTCATCGCAGTTCACACAAAACTCATTTTTTTCATGTTTTTTGTTTTTCTTTTAAAAATTTCGCCCGCATTTCAGCTGACTCGACAATTTAATAAATTCTGCTTTTAAATATTAATTATTGTTAATTGCAAAAAGCACTCTATGCTGTATATTTTCCTACAGTTTTTACAGTTAAATAGCGCTGCGGAATAACTCAAAAGTGGCAGTAACCCAAGAGCAGCTCTGCGGTACTGTGACTTCGCTCTTGCTGCCACACCGCGTCGCAGCAATTAACACGTAAAGTTCTGGCGCAACAACTAATTGAACTTCCTGAAACTAAATTTACTCGCTGTGTAAATACGCTTGGCGCGCATTTGTATGAATTCATTTCGAAGAATTTTTATAACAAGAACCATTAATGAAGCTTAGATACTCGAAGATTACTCGCTCAAACACACACACATACACATGCATAAAAAGCATGTGTAATGGCTCTAGGCGGCACGAGTATGCCACAACTGCGCGCTACTTTGCTTTGAGTTTGGTTTTGCGGCGACAAGCGGCGCCTCCGGGAGAGGTATTGGGGTTTTCGGGGCGATGTAGACTTGTGGCCCATGGCCCGCGTTCCGTGATCCGCTAATGAAAGTGCAGATATTTTAGCACGCGCATGCGCGCATGCAACAACGCCTATAATGCTTCGCTGCACAAATTAAAGCATGAAATTGCGCGCTCCGCAACAACAACAACACCAATGCAAAGTGTACCTCAATGGCAAAGCGCATTCAGGGCAGGCGCACCGCGCCGTCCAGTCCATCCAAGAAAACATTTATTTATGATTAGTAGCGCACTCCAGTAACACCAATAACAAATACGATGCATAAAATAAAATAAAATCAACCAAAGCAAAAAGTAAAAAAAAAAAAGCAAAGTAAATAAAAAACATGAAGCGCAGTTATAATGACTGCAAACAAGCATAAGTACACTAACAAAAACAACGAAGCGTACAACTCCAAACACAAAACTGATATGAAAGCAGTTAAAAGTACAGACAGCAACAAATTATCGTAAATTGACAAGTGCGCCTCTGCTGCACTCAATTGGCAGATCGACAAAGTGACAATAAAATTTTCGTACAATTAAAATTGAATGCCACCGTTTGTTGTTGGCGGCTCCACAAAAATATCCGAAGTGAAGCAGATGATTCCACATTTGGAGTCTGGCGGTGCAGGCATCACGCGGCTGCTGTTACGCGCTGCTTGCTTGTGGCAGCCAGTCATACAGATTCACCTACTTTCGGTAATTACTGAGCTGTCTGCCGATGTTGTTGCTGCCTTGCTGGCAATAATGAAAAAAAAAATCCTGTATAATAAATAAAATCGGTTCAATAAAAGGCAAAGACGGCGGCTAAGATTGTCATAAGGCAAGAAGAAGATAAACAACTGCAAAGTGGAGCATAAAGTAATGAAGTCGTCCAAGCGCTTGACAAACTGCTTAAATGATGGCCATAAAGCAGTCGACAGAAAGGCAGCAAACAAAAAATAAAAATAAAATAACAAAGAAAAACTAACTAACCAGGTATATACCTATGAAATGAGACTTTCAGCTATTAGTCCACTAGATTTCGCTAGGAGTATTTTTAAACCTTCCCAAATGTCTTGTTTTTTTCATCTGTCATCTGTCAACAATATTCAGTTCACTGTTTGTTACGTTTCATACAACAATGCATTTTTGTCGCTCTTAAAAATGTCGAATTTCGTGCCTTCAAACTACGATTTGCGGACATCGTTGATTTTCTGTTATCAAATGAAAACAAAACGCTTTTCAAGCTCATCAAAATGCTTATAGAAGCTTATGGTGGGCATGCTCTAAGTAGAGCACAGTGCTTCAGGTGGTTTGAAAAATTCCGAAGTGGTGATTTCACCGTGGCCGGCCACCGAAAAAGTTTGAGGACGCCGAATGAATTGCAAGCATTGTTGGATGAAGATGATGGTCAAACGCAGGAAATGATGGCAGAGCATCGTTGGGAGTGACCCAAAAAACCATTTCCAAGCGGTTGAAAGACATGGGCATGATTTTAAAGGTCGGAAGATGGGTGCCGCATGAACGGACAATGTGACAATGCACCGCCACATCGAACTGGAGCGACCCGGGAATTGGTGGAGACGTACGATTGGGAACCGCTGGTGCATGCGGCTTACTCACCAGACTTGGCGCCTTCCGATTATCATTTGTTTGCATCGATGGGCCACGCACTTTCCGATTTCCGAGCAGCGCTTCAATTCTCACGAAGAAGCCAAAAATTGGCTCGATGATTGGTTTGCGGCCAAAGACGGCCAATTTTTTTGGCACGGCATCCACAAATTGCCTGAGAGATGAGAAAAATGTGTCGCTAGCGATGGCAATTATTTTAAAGATTAAATTTTTAACCATTTTTTGTTAATAAACGTTTGAAATTGAAAAAAGGTCTCATTTTATAGGTATATACCTGGTAGTTATTTGAAACGTTTTGAAATTTGATGGAAAAATATTTGACTTCTGTAAAACTATAAATAAATTCCATACATGCGAAAAACCTGTACTTCCGTTATCCGTGTTGCAGTTATGGCATTTCTAAATCATTTTCTATTGCCAATTCTTTGAAATAATTTTTGCCAAATTTTCACTCCTCACAACCCATACACAGGCACCACAAGCCGTGTGCGCGCGGGTATTAACAATTTTTCGGTCAACGAGCAGCGTGAACTACAAAACACTTCAAAGCCGGTAATAACACGCTTCGACGCTGGTGTAATACTCAAGCACAACTACATACAATAACAAAATATTTAATGCAAGTATGAAAATTATGCTGCCGCTGCTGAGCTGCACCGACGAGCCATGTTAATTGCCTAATGGTGGCTGATAATGATGTTGCCACAATTAAAAGCTAAACAGACAAGTGCAGCTAGGCCCAGTCAATGGTAATTAGCGCACAACAACAACAACAACAACCTCAACAAAACATCTGCAATACGGCATGGAGGCGACGTGGAACGTGGCTGCCAAGCGCCAAACGTCATAGCGGTGCTTGGAGGAGAAACCCAACTAAACGGCAGAAAGAACGGTGTAGCGCGCACGCGTTGCAAGCACACCACACATGCGCTGCTACGCCCCAGTAAAATTGATAGCCCTGCAGAAATTAAATATTATAAATAATAACCAGAGCAACGTTACATGCACTGGGACTCACCTACACACGCGCAGAAGCATGCACACCGCTGCCTGGTTTGATATGAGTAATTGCCACATAAGTCTAATAAACTGCACTCAAAGTAATTAGCCGTCGAGATTAAGGCAGCAGCCAGAATGCAACTAGGCGGCTGACATGAAGCCCAAATGGCTAGAGGGTCGGCGTAGCAGTACTTCTTTAGTGAAACGGGGTGGGGTAGGCATTTACAGATGTATAGATGTAAATATGCATTTGGTTTGGTTAAAATCCATCCATGCATAGTTGTGGAAGATTAGGTATCGCGTGAAACACTAGTCATCATATACTCACTTATATGGAGGATTGAACACTACTTGTGAAGCTAACCATTTTTGAATTTCGAAACTCATACTTTTTAAGCACTTGAGGAGTGCCAGACAAGTACTTCACCTATGCACTTTTATAAGCTGCGGACCTACCCTTTATCTGAGCTTTCAGATTCGACATTTCAGAGCAAAAAACTTTATCCTAAACTATTGTGAGCTTTCACTTCCATATGAGCTTTCTACAAATAAGCTTATTAACGAAGTTTTCAGCAGTCTATCACAGATATGTTAAAAAACCTTAAATTTGATTTTCCCATGCCGTCTCAATCTTTCTTTCAGCCTTTGCAAGTTGATCAGAGTTTTTGAGATTTCATTTCCCATCAAACCAGTTGCCTAACTGCTTCAGCAGATACCTACATACACATGTACATATGTATGCGCATATAAACACTTCATATGCACTCTCTCACCCTCCGCTCCACAAGCTGGAGAAATGGAGGTGCGCAAAATGTTGTGATTTCATATGAACGAGCATGAACTTTGCTAATTTAACGTCAAGTTAGTGAGAGAATAAATTTGCCGCAGGTACTTAGGCATGAGAGATGTGCGATAGCTGTAACTACAACAACACTAACACCAACAATAAGTGCAGCCGCAGCAACGAATAGGCAATGGCAGTAAGTGGAGATACGCCCAGGGTCGTCGATAGAAGTTTTGGGCTTAGAACCTCAAGCCCGCCACGGGCTCATCAGCATAACTTAGATGAGAAGTTTTAATACAATAAACATCCGACTATTTTAAGGGCGCATGCAGATAAAATTCTGTGGAAGGAGATTTTTTTAATTTCGTACGATTCTTTAAGTTTCTTCTAAACGACAAGTTCTTTATTTTCATTTTTCTAATCTGCGCACAAGCAGATTTTTTTTTCGGGAACGCAAAATTGTGTTTGACATTAATTTAATTTTGTTCTAAGACAAGTGATTGCTAAAAAAATGTTCTTCTCTCGTTGGTAGTTGCAAATTAAAGCTCATTTTACCTAGACCGCCGTAGCCTAATGGGTTGGTACGTGCATACCCTTTAGAAGTGCCCACATCGAATCTCCGGGTATGAAACAGCAAATAATAGAAAACGCTGTTTCTAAAATAAACCCCGATTGCCGCTCGGCGGGCAATGCCAAACCTCCGAGTGTATTTCTGCCATGAAAAAGCTCCTCATAAAAATATTTGCTGTTCGGAGTCGGCTTGAAACTGTAGGTCCCTCCATTTGTGGAACAACATCAAGACGCACACCACAAATAGGAGGAGTAGCTCGGCCAAACACCCAAAAAGGGTGTACGCGCCAATTATGTATATATATAAATTGATGTCAGTAATCTATTCGGAGTGCGTAGGTTCGAATCTCCGTGAAGCACCAAAATGAAGGAAAAGTTTTTTCTAACAGCAGTCGCCCCTCGGCTGGCAAAGGCAAAGCTCTGAGTGTATTTCAGCAATGAAAAATCGCCTCATAAAAAATATCTGCCGTTCGGAGTCAGCCTTAAACTGGCCCCTCCACATCCCGAAAAGGGTGTAAGTGCCAATTATATATAAATACATATAATCTATTTCGTATCAGAAAGATTAGAAAATATGCCCAAGTCGATACTGTTGAGTTTCAAAGCCGGTCTGGTCAAAATTTCTTTATGCGCCTCATGCGAAAGGCCGTCTTTAAAAACAAGTTCTTTCATATTTTAACAAAAAATGCTAGACATAATTCTTAATGCATCGAAACCTTTCGCTCGCTCTTATTAAAACCGGCTCCAGCTGGATACCCTCCCTTTCTTTCTCTCTCGACGGCCCTGGCTGGTTCGTGCATATCCATTATGCTGCAAAAACATTACCAAGCGCACAGGTGGCGAAGCGTTCGACAGTTGATTATACGAAATATGTAGTTATTGCATGTATTGTTGTAGTTGTTGCATGACCACACTTGTAATGCTTGCGATACTATTCGGGCCGACTTATTGCCTCATAATAACTGGAACAGATGATATTGCATTGTTTTGGTTTGGCCACTTTTTAGCCACACTTCGACTTGAACCGGAACTTCAGCTTCGGTCAGGCAGAAAATGTTTCAGAAATTTCCGCCGTTAATATGTTGCTCGTACTCGTTCAAAGTAGAAGCATTTTCCACGCCTAGTGCCAGGAATACACCTGCAAACACACACACACATACACGTTGCAATGATACGCTTCTCAGCGATAACACTTCCAACTGTGTGCGAGTGATGAGCAGCCTAAAAATGGTTGCACAGCATTTAAATTGAAACAGTGTCGGCTGGGTGAGCGACGAGTAATCGCACGAAAAAAGTAAAGTTCTGAAAATCTAACCAGTCATATCCCTCTATCTAATTAATATTTAAGTAATAGAATTGTAATGTGGGACAGGTGTTTCGGCTGGAGCCCATTTGAGCATCGTTTAAAACTTCGCTCATATAAGAAAATTTGATTTTATCTTGAAAGCGCAACGTACCATTCGCCCAGTGTACGAAAACTCGTAAGCAACTCTAATAATTTCGCAAAAATACAATTTTCGTACGCTTAACATTCGTAGCGAAACCGTGAATCATAGCGGCGCTCGCTCCAGTCATGCCAACCTTGGCGGCAGCAAATCGACTTCTTTAAGCGGGAGTATGGCCAATCTGAAAATGCGCTTAAGAACTTTCCACTTAAGTAAGTCGAAAGCTAAAAAGGTACAACTCCAGCGCACGAGTACGAATTTGCGTCTATTTGCGCCCATGACTTGCCCAACCGCCCTGCACTTCGCCTATGCCTCTGATGGCCACGGAGCGCTTCACTAAAACGTTAGTTACGCTCATGCAATAAAATTCAACGAACTAAAGCGTTAAATCAGCAAAAGATACAAATGAACGAGCTGGGCACAGGTAGACTGGATAGATAGACAGATGGCTGTGCGGCTTTGTGGCAATGTGGAAATGTGGCAATGTTGTTGCGCGCAGATATGAGCTCGGCTGCAAGATATTCACACGGCGGCCATACCGCACGGGCTGGCTGAGCTTTGCCTGCCACTAGCTTTTGCGCGCGCGCACCGCAACGAGATGAGGTATGTGACGGCCGTGTTGCAAGCACTAAACACACACACAGAGCCGCGTATGTGCAGTCACAACAACAGGAATGGCAAATCGGAGAATAATAGAAAATTCTAAGAGAATGAACAAATGAAAGACTGAAATAGGAAGGTAAGCAGCCCAGACAGACATTTAACGCAAAAAAAATAAATATGTATGTATGTATGTATGTATGTATGTATGTGTGTATGTATAAACAAATCTACAATGCTATCATTATCCAGGTGCCAAGTGAATGGGCAACAGCAACAATATGTAAGCACAATGCAGACAACAAAAACAATAATGGCCAGTAAGAACACAATAACAGATGCAACAGCAATGGCAACAACAGCAGCAGCAACAACAGCAATAACAGCAACAACAACAACAATAATAATCGCAATACACCCAACAACTGAAACAGCAATAAATAAAATGAAAACTTCGAAAAACAGCGATAACAACAACAACAACAACAACATCAATGTACAGATAAACCATACACACGCTTAGGACAAGTACTCGCAGACTAGGCAACAATACGCGTGGCAAGTACTCACACTACAACTACCACACGGCACCATCGTTCGCGGCCAAAGTAATAACAGTAGAATCATTGAAGAAAAAAACCGAAAGGAAAAGAAACAACATTTTTGATTCATGTGTTATATCGGGGCGTGCATATGCATGTGTGCGTGTGTGTGTCAGTGTCGCTGACTTTAGTAGTGAGTACTTGTAGCAAATTTACTTTTTAATCCTCATTCAGCCACACAGCACCGCGCAAGGCCCGATTAAGCGAGCGACGGGAGGGCGGAAAGGCAGACAACAGACAGACAGACGGAGAGTTTGCCGTGGTGAGATATTAGATAGATGCAATCAAATGTGGCAAATCGAAACTCAACAGTTCGAGAAAACTTTTTTTTGTTTTTTTTTTTTTGTAGTGAAAAGCCAAAAGAGGGAAACAAGTGAAAATCTGATTCATTTTGTAGACTTAAGTTAATTTAGAGTTCACTTGGAGAAGGGAGATGCAGCTGGGTCAGTACAAGGAATTAAAATTTCCCTAGCTGTTAAAGCTGCTAATCATTTCATTTTACACACCCATTTATAGGAAAAGGGTATTCCGCATTAGTGTTAATAGATTCTTGCATCTCACAGAGATATTTGAAAAAAATATTTTTTCTAGTACAGGAAGCATAAATCGCACAGTTTTGTATGTGATTTCCCTGCAAATATTTACTCTTATTTAATTTAGATTATTTTTTTATGAAAAAAGAGGGCTCGATCTCCCACAAAAACTATCAAAAAAAATCATTAAATTTCCATTAAGACTTCGCATATTTTAATCAGATCTAAAAAATTCCAAGCATGCAGTGAGGCCAACTGATGGTGTTCAGCGAAGACGCCCATTTTTGCATTAATGGCTATGTCAATAAGCAAAATTGCCTTGTTTGGGCTGAAGAGTAGCCCGAAGCCCATTTAAGACCAGTCAATACATCCATTGAAAACAGCCTATGGTGCAGCCAACAGGCTGGAAGTTTCATCGACACATATTTCTTCAAAAATGAGGCCAGCGCCAATGTAACAGTGAATGGCGAACGCTATGATAAGCGCGCCATGATAAACGTCTTTTAGATGCCGGAAATTGAAGCTCGTGATCTCCCCAATATTGATAAACGACTTTTTGATGCACACATGTGCGTTTAAGAAATGATAGAATAAGAAATGAGAATATTCTGGCCAAACACCAACAGCAACGATGCACTGTGGAGATTAACGAATGAAGAACTCATCCTTAGGCAAATCAAACGCAGAAAGTGGCGATGGATGGGTCACACATTAAGAAAAACATTATATAGCATCACGAGAATGTCACTTGCGTGAAATCCGCACGGGAGCAGAGATCGCGGTCGACCAAAAAGCACTTGGAGAATGTCGACGTTGCTCGAACTAGCTGATACCGACATCTCATGGGACGGTGCGAAAACATAAGCACGGAACCGTGTACGTTGGAAGAGTCTTGTCGAGGCCATATGCTCCCGAGAGTAGTGAACAAGGAAAAAACAAGCCAAATGATTTTACCGGTTATAGATCATTCTCGGTGCGCCTTTTTTCATGCATACGGTGCATACGAGCATAAAAATAAAAAAGGCTCGCAAAGGTTCGCAAGCGATTTTCTTAATCATGTGAAGAGTAAAATTCGAAGTTGCAGCTGGAAAAGTGTTTCGGGTAAATTTCTGCCAGATAATAAAGGATTTTCCAATAACAGGTGTTATTTTGAATATCCCGCTATTTCGGTAGATGCCATTTTTGAAGCTGTCATTTTTTGATTTTTGACAAGTAGAAACTACGCCATTAATAAAAATGGAACGATACACGCTTAAAGAACGCATTGAAATGATTAGAATTTACGGTTCGTAAAACTCGAACATTTTTGGGTCATCGTGAAGCACCTTGTCGGACCGCAATACAGAAATTGGTGAAAAAATTCGAGCTGTTGGCACAAGTTAGTGATGTGAAGAATAAAACCCGTGCACTTCGCTCAAGACCAGCCGAAAATCGTAAATATTGTTGTAGCCGAAAGTGTTGAAGAAAACCTAGGTTTGTCCATTCCTCGTCGTTCTTTGGAATTAGCCATTCCACAAACTCCATTACGCCGTATTTTGCATAAATATTTGGGTCTTAAGGCTTATAAAGCCCAGTTAGCACAAGAACTCAAGTCGGCCGATCATCAACAACGTCGTGTCTTTGCTGATTGGGTCGTTGAAATGCATGAAAATGATCCGGAATTCCATCGAAAAATCATCTTGCGTGATGATGTCCATTTTCATCTCGGTGGCTTCGTCAACAAGCAAAATTGTCGGACCTGGGGCTCAGAAAATCCGAGAGTTATTGTTGAAAGGCCCCTCTACCCTCAACGCGTGACTGTTTGGTGCGGTTTATTGACCGGCGGAGTCGTTGGACCTTACTTTTTCGAAAATGAAGATGGAGCAACAGTTACGGTGAATGGATTGCGCTATCGAGAGATTATTAACGATTTTTTATCGCCGGAACTGGATGGTTTTGATCTGGACAACGTTTATTTTCAACAAGACGGCGCTACGTGCCACACAAGCAACGAAACCATTGATCTTTTACGGGAAAAGACCTCCAATAACTCCTCTTATTGGGAAACCCTTTATTAGGTTATTTTTATTTATTTATTTATTTTCATTAAAAAGCAGCACTTAATTTATTATTACACTTAAAAAATTAAATATTTCAGGATTATTTTTCAACTCTGTCTTAGATTCAATATTTTCCCCCTTTCATGCGAACTCGATTTGATATGGATGCTGGTGTTGCTGAATATCTCCCTTTGTGGCAAGTGAAGTTTAGCTAAGTTTTTCATTACTAATACTAAATTTGTTTTAAAGTCGGGACTGAAAAGAAAACAACAAGAAAATGTCTCTACTGCCCCTCGAAAGCAGCCAGCGGCCTGTGATTTCCCTTAAAGAATTGCCCTAATTAGCGCAGGCGGTTAATGTTCGGGGAGTTAGTGAGTCATGAGAAAAGCGTAAACTGAAAAATGCTTAGCTTTGAAAAAAACGTGCCCACAAATATACAAATTTACACAACAAAAACAGTAAAAAAATGCTATCACTTGGCAGTGAACTGTTGCAGCGTGCGATTGATTAGAAACTTTTAGTTGCAAAATAACAAAAAAAAAGTAAAAAAAAACACAGCCACAACCAATACGACAGTTGCAGCAAATAAAAGGCCCATTCGCCGGCGACAGTAAGTACTCGTATAGCGTTAAGTACAGCGGTTAAGTGTCTGGCGTTGCTTTTGTTGCTGTAGCTGTTGCTGCTGCAGCTCGTGCAACGCGACGACTTAACGTGCAATAATTAATTAAACCGTTACATTACACAAAAGTTTGTGGCAATTCAGAAGTAGCTAAGCAAGCCAGCGATCACGACTCGGGGAGTCGTACGTTCGCCAGTTCGTTGGCGCGCAGAATTTTGAAGTTCTCGCAAAGCGCCAGGCTAGGCTTTTCATTTTGTGTGAGCAGCAACGCAGGGTCGCGCTGAATTTTGGGGAGGTGGCAGTGTCGGTTGCGAATCGTGCCTCAGAGGATTTTGCCACACTCAATAAAACACAAAGAAAAAAACAAAAAGAAAAAAAAATTAATAACAAAAACAAAAGGATGCAAGTTACTTGCGGGCTGATTTGGGGATTTCCTGAGTAAAACTGCAGCGTGCCCGCAGGTCCTTCCCCCAAACCATGCCTGCATCGCGGTCGTTGTTGTTGTTGTGCTATTTGTTTTACAAGCTCGCTTTAATGACGACGAATTTGGTTTGTTGTTGCATGATTGCAGCGGCTGCTGCTCAAAGTTGTTGTCGCTGCTGTTGTCATTTTTGGTCGTCGTCAGTGTTATCGCGACTGTTTCCGTTGTTGTTACTGTCATTGCCTTGGCGTTGTCGCCGTTTGTCGTTTTGTTGGACTTGTTATGTTATATTTTTATTGTTGTTGTTATTGTTAGTGGTGCTGGTGCTGTTATTTTGTTTGTTGTCAACAATGCGCAATACATTTCGGTCGACTCTCATTTCAAAGTACACAGCCTGGCTGGCAATTAATTTTCTCTCTGTGCGGAATTGCAATCAAAATGAAAATTTCTATGATTTGCAGAATGGCGGGGGTTGGACTTGTCACAGCGGAATTGCGACGTTTACTTTTTGGCTTTCAGCTGTGCAAACCAACGATTATTGCTAATATTGGTAGTTGTTGTGGCCAACATTTAATTAGTGGAATTGGTATAGCAAAATCAACTGTAATATTTCCCACGCCCTCGAAAATTTTGTTTCGCAAAGAGGCCTGGAAAAAGTATCATAGTTTATTTGTCGACAATATGACTCACGAGCAAAGATTAGGGGCGCCGCTACGAAAAATCGCCAAATATCAATTTTTTTCTTCATCTTTTTCTTGATTGGCGCAATAACCGCTTACGCGATTTTGACCAAATATTCACTTAGTGACTCCTAAAAGCCTCCTACTTTACTTACGCAACACTCATCACAGGCACTAGGTTAGGAACCACCACTATTAATGCTCTCGTTTGCGTCATTCACTGATAATGGCGACAATGACAAGCCGCAAAACCGCTTAAGTTTAGTAAAATTGAAAACAAAAAAAAAAACAAAAAAATGCGCACAGACAGCAGAAATAAAAAAAGGCACTAACGACTACAGCAAAAATTGCGAAACTTTATAATTAATTTTGACCTTTTGCTGGTGCGAACGTGCGCCGCAACTGACTGTTGGAGAGAGCCATTCAGAACAAATGATGATCATTCGAAGACAAGGCAATCAGAAGTTGAATGTTACACTCGCATACACACACACACACACAACTTGAATATGACAGTTGATCGTTTTAATCATTGCATGTGTGTGGGGTTCGCACATACACACACATATGCGTGCATGTACTTGTAAACTATAAACACTAATTAATGAAAAGGTAAATATTCATAGACGCAATGGAATATTTTCAACAACAACAACAAACACAGCAACAACATTGAGTGCGAAATAACTCAGCGCAACCTGAGTGGCAACATTAAACTTGAAATATGGCCGCAATGCAGGCACTTAAAGGTGTGCTAATAATATTGCATATTTACATGCTGGGCAATTATCTGTCGGGAATCGTTGATCGCGATCTATTAAAAAGAGCCAGAATCTATTCAAAACAAAGCGAAATGTAGCCGAGAGATGCGCGCGCGCACGTCACACGGAATTAATGTGAACAATAAATCAGTTACTTAGTGGGCTGATGGTTTTACCGCTGCGCGACCCAAGTGGCAGCGCCGTTGGCCAATGTCGCATGCGTGCGATTGCAGCGAGGGAAAAATTGTCAACTGACACAGACGAAAGTCATTAGTTGCTTGTGACTTCATTTGTGACGCGCTGGGAATTGGTTTGTACGCTTGTATGTCTTGTGTGTTTTTGTGAATGTTTACTAGCTGGTTTACCGCTGCAACTGCAACATGCTTATGTTTTCCAAATTAACATTTTCATGAATTTGAAATTAGTTGAAGACAATAAAAGCAAAAGGCGCCAACTATGTACATATGTAAAAGGCATTCGCTCTAAAGTGTCGTATAGCAGAGCAAAAACATACACATAATTTTTCAGCTTAATAAACGAAATAAGCAACAAGACATCAAAAATTAAATGCAGAGAAATTAGCAGTAGCAACATGCTAAACAAGCCCTCAAGACGAACACGAACGAAAAGCACAGGCCTGGAGAAGCAGCAGAAGAAAAAGGCAATCATTTATGAAATTTTAAAAAGGGTAATAATAATAAAATGAAATAAAATTAAAGAAGCATTAAAAAGCCAAAGGAAAATAGTGGCGAGTAACAACGGCAGTACGTTCCCACGTTCGACAATTAAATCGTCCCCAACGGCGGCGGCGGCGGCGGCAGAGTGCGGCTCGGCTAATTTAATCACATGCAACAAATGGCAATGCCACTGCCAGTGCCGCGCGGAGTTTGTTCGTCGCTATGCAACTTCTTGCAAGAAGCGCAGCTATCGCATTTCCGAGTCCGCTGAACTGTTGAATCGTCAAACAAATCATGTGGACACTGGAGTGACTACTTTTTCGAGTGAATAGGCCCACGCTCCACAGCGCGGACGATGGACAGGGGCGGGCTTTCATGTGGAGTGTGTGTGCACTATGGGTAGACAACAACAACAACAACAAGATATAGTGGATTAATGTTGCGAGCTTATATTAAGTTTAATTTGAAAATTACCAAACAACTTGTGTGGCTTTTTAATTAAATCCATTGTGCGACATATTTGTTGAATTTGTTTGCTTTGCAAGTACCTTGCAACCTACGGCTATTTGGTATTATGTCCACACATTTATAAATTTTGACAAAAATTAATGCTTGCGATAGTTTAAGAAAAATATATAAAAAATAACAAAATTGCGGTAGATATGCAATTAAAAGCGTAGACTTAACTTTCGGAAGGAAAATAAGTCGCACCGAGAAATTTACGCCAGCTTAGACTATTCAGCCCAATGCATTCTCATTAGCGACCCGAGCGGCCGGCAAAGTTGTAAAAAAATGTGTGAGGATAAAACTTAAAAGCAGAAATTTAGTTCTTCTTGGACTTTAACCACCAAATTCTATCGAAAAATTCTAGTACTAAGAGTGTGAAATTGAGCAAAATGGCTTTTTTTAACACTTCTGAAGATCTTTCCGTATAAGTTTCTCTTCATGCCCAACCTACTGTGTGCCGTCGAATATAAAGTAAGCCTATTTATGGCATAGACGATGACAACATACGATGAAGCTGCGCTGGAAGTGTGCAAAAAAAAAAGATTACGTGAAAGAGCGTTGGACCTTTGCGCGTTGACGTCGGCAAATATGAAGCAATAAGCTATATGAGCTGAGTACGGCGCTATAGACATAGTGAGCGATTAAAAGTCCAGCAGCTCCGTCGGCTAGAACAGGCACTTCGAATGACTATAATTGCTCCAGGCCTGAAAGTATTAGATGCAGTATCTCGCAGCAGAGGAAACCCAGGCCCACTGGAGTATTGATAACATACTTAGAAGAAGGAAGACTTTGTTGGAAGCTTGCAAGAGACCATAAATTTAAGTCTTAAAAACATATTTTCAAGTTGCAGTTCAAGTAAAGTCTCAGATAGTTTTCGTACAAATTATAATTTTTTTTTTTAATTTAAAAACATTTTTTTCTAATTTTTTTTTTTAATTTTTTTTTATAATTTTTTTTATAATTTTTTTAATAATTTTTTTTTAATTTTTTAAATTTTTCTCCACCTACTTTTAACTTTTTTCTCCAACTGCTCGCCACCTTAAGAGGACCCTAGAGGTGGTCTAGAAATTTCAAAAAATCGATTTTTTGTTTTTTCGATATTTCGAAAGTATAGAATCTTAAGAATATACTGTGAGATTTTCAAGCGGAAATTCCCAATATTATTGCTGCTACAGCCCATTAACTAGATAGAGAGCGTTCTGCGCGCCCCTGTAACGCAAACTTTAAACTCATTTATCTCGAAACGACTTTTTTCGGCCTGGTGTTGTCAAAAGAAAATGAGAAAAACTATTTAACCAAATCGTCCGAAAGCTTAATATGTTGCTCACGATATCAATGGCTATCACCCGTACTAGAATCGTATTATTTTTTCAATTATTTCGTACATTTTTTTTTATTAAAAAACTGAAAAAAACTCGATTTTTAGAGTGACAAATTCAAAACCCCGCCATTTTGTTAAATTTTTTTTTGTTTTTTATTTTTTTATTCTAGTAGCGGGTCATAGCTACAGTCATACGGATTAATAATTTTTTTGGTTTTTGTGTTTCAGACAAATAGAAGAGCTAAAATGGACAACACCGTCCAGGTTCAATTTTTTGGGAGTTGACTTGGCGTCATTTTTTAAATTATTAAAATTAAAAAAAAAATTTTTTTTTCATATTTGTGTGTAAAAGAAGTTATATAAAAAGCCTAAAATATTAAAATATAATTTTTCATATTTTCTATTGGAAAAAATCCTAAAAATACCCTAAATTTTCGAGCTCTAGGCCACCGGAACCCCTTAAGGAGTCAAAAGTAAGTAAAAAATAACAAAGAGTATGACAAATTAAAAGTTCGTTTTTGTCGATCAGTGTAATTAAATTGAGCTTTATTCTATTCCATTGTAAAAGTATGACGAAACTGTTATAAGACAACAATGGGATACACAAAAATCAATGGGAGCGACTTTACTTTGCTCTAAAAAAGCCAAGAATATCAAAAAGCCAATACAAATTGCCAAAAAGAGTTTCTTTTATCACGCCGAGGAAACTGTTGCATATATCAGGCGTTTTTATGGGAGCTTGGGAACTTAATGTGATAATAGAAAACAGAAATATTGTTGGAAAGGGTTTTTTGTATTATAATCGGGTAGATAATTTCATGGCATTTATTTTTGGGATGTGATACCCGGCATATGTTCGCGAAGCCTGCAAGTTACACGGTGCATTCAATCAGTCCAATGTTTGATTATTTCTTCTAATAAATCTGGCCGTATGGCGTCAGTGTTGGCTTGAATATTCAGCGTAACGACAGCTCCTTCCGCATTTCGAGAGAAATAACGACCGTTTATACCGCCTGTATGGACTTGAGAGAAGATGTTTTTTTTTTTTTTCAAAGTGAATTTCCACAATTTGGAAGCGTTGTTCTGACAAACCTTACTGAACAGAAGCAAAACTGAACAATTTGCCATTCTTAACCCTTTGGGGACGGAGCCGCTTGACGAGCGAGCGTCGTTGAGGACGAGTGGTATTGGAGTGCGCAGTAAAGAAAATGAATACGTTGAACGTTCTAAAAACTAAGGCTTTACTTAACACAAGAAAATTTTTTCATAAAATCTAAAAATAATTATAAACAAACTGGTATCACTGCTAATGTTGAAATACCTGAGTGGATTCCTTATTGCACGGATTTCACTTCCATTTGACGAGGTAATGCCGTCATGTTCCGTCTTATCAGATTCAAAATAATATTCGCCTAAAATGCCGTGGGATAAAATATAAAATATATAAGAAGCCTGCTAGTTCCTCTGGCAGTGACACTGAGAGACTGCATCAAAGAACTGAAATTCATTCTGACTTTACCGTCGTCTCACATCGTAAGTTAACATTACGAGTATAAGGAAGATGGTGCTTCATCGCTAATGGCCCCTAATGTCCTTGAATGAAAATGTGGCTCTTTTACAGACGTCGCGATCCTCACACCTACGAACTAATTTGGGCGGCTATATGCCGGCACTCGTTCCCAAAGGGTTAAGTGTCAAGCCACAGTTATCGATATCGATAATTCTCCTGCAGCTAAAGAGCTCATCATACTTAGGCACATATTTCACTAGTTCCACATTGATAGGATAGAGCGCGTGCAGAAGTTGCTTCTCAAACTTGCCTTTAGATTAGATTAGATTTATGGGGGGTTGGAAAAGTCCAGGCACTCAATCAGGAGTCCATTGTACTATACTCGGATAGATTTCAGTAGAAAGAATAGAGATAGGGAAGATAAAAAGTGGGGGGTAAGCCTTGCGTTCATTGGGTTTCTCGGATCCTATGCCTTCGCATATTGCACGCTTAGCGCTGCTCAATTGAAATCGCTCGATAAACGAAGGCCAATATTATCTTTAACTTTTATGTTTTGCATTATACAAGGCTTTTTATGATTGTCACTCACTTTTAGAAAGCATAAATTTGAATGTTCCGCGGAGGTATCTTCGTGCTTCGTTGCCTTTCTATGCAGTTAATGCTGGAACGAATTTTGCTATTGGGCTATTTGCGAATTTCACCAAATCTCAACAACTATCGGTCTTGATTTTTCTTAGCCTAAAAACATTCTGACTGATATTCTGAATGCGACGCCCTCATTTATTTATTCAATTAATAGTCTAAAAAAATTGAATTAAAAAAAATTAATTTGAGTATAATTGTTAATTAGGCTGTAAGAAATTATTGTTTTATAGACGAAATGTGCAAGGTAAATCAATAAATATTTGCAGAGTTGTATTTTGTCCAAAATTGCTCGATAATTAATTTGGCTCTAGCGGCGAATAAGTTTTTGCTTTGAGCAAGTTTTTTTTCTATTAAAAAGTAATTAGTAAATGTAGCAACTTGGAGCTTCGAATTGAAAGCCTGCTTGATCTTTTTTCGCAGTCTAGCATTTAAAGAGCATTTCGTAAGTATTAAGCAACCCAAAGTGGTCTGACGTCAATTCCAAATTTACAGATATAGAAACTTAGTTCTTGTCGCAGCATTTTTACACTTTTAGATAGTTTACTTAAATGGCTACTTTGGTGCGAGTAAAGCCCACAATGAACTATAAATTTTCAGCATTTTGGCGATGTTTCCAAATGCCCCTATACCCGTTCTATTTCAACATTTCCCTCATGTAAATGAGCGGCTCTTGAGTTTGAGTGTAGTGAATACAAAAATCATTTCATGACAAATTAAGCAAGCAAAATATAGTGACATTTTTGGCTTCACATAACGCACGCAAGCATATCTAACGAGCCCCCACTCGGCCGGCCAGCCAGCCAGTAAGTTGCATCACTCACATCCTCATTCTCATTCTCATTCTTAGCCGCATCCTAGTTGATTTCGACTAACAAGTTCAAACAGCAGCGAATAATCGTGCCACAGCCGACTTTTGCTTTCCTTCGAATAACTTTGCGATATTTTTTTGCGCATATCTTTTTGTGCTGCGAGTTGTCTTTATTCTTGCGTTTTGCTTTCTGCAGGCGAAATTCTTTTTATTTCCTCGGTGACTTATTATTTGGTCGTTAACATTTCGCCCATGACAATGCCGCCCCGCCTCCTTCACTTATGCGCGTCTTTTCTTTGCTCCCCTTGTCTGTCCGCCTGCATGTCTGTCTGTCTTCTGTCCCGCTTTGTCTGTCTGGTCATATAATACGCCACTTCATTTGTATTTATTTTTGTATAAAAAATGTAAAAATATCATCAACCTGGTACGCCTCGCTACGTTCACTGCCATTACTGCTCGCATTTCGTAACAATTTTTCGCTTAAAACCAGTGAAACTGCACTATTTTGCCACAATAATTTGTCAAAATTTGCTACGCTTATGTAAAACATAAGTTGGCATTAGATAAATTTCAATAAAAATGAAGTTTATTTAGTTGCGTGCAGAGGGACCTGGGCGCACAGAAGGAGGTATCGGAAGGGTGACTGAATTGTGAGTCAATCGCCTGGAAATTAGAAATGACTGTCTGCCAATGGAATTGCTACGATGTAAGTGCAACTTTTGGATATTTCAATAAATTTGCTCGAAGCCGCATGCGATTGAGACAGTTTCTTTATCAAAAACAGTAAAACTTTGCTGCTGAAAATACTAAAATTTAGTTAGTATGAAAGCTTAGTTTTTTTATTTTTAATTAAAATAAGTTATTATTTCTTCACGGCCTTATAGAAATTGTTTCCGTGCCTTGGATTCAAGCGCATCATTGAATCGACATGAAGTAACGAACCCTTTTTCTGCCGTAAATTCTCAGAGTGCCTCCCAAAAGCGTACCTAAGTAGGTAAACGTCCATGTGCGCGGTTGGCTGCAAAATGTGTGGCAGTGCAGTGGGCGTTTTCTTAATTTTTGGCAATATTTACTGTTCGCCATGCTTTTGCTTGCTGTACATTTTTTCGCATTTATTTACTTTGTTATGCTTATGCTTTAGTAATTCGCTTTGTGCGCCGTGATGTACGTCTGAGAGTTTTTCGCACATGCTCAGATATTACGCCTCAGTTGTACGCCTCGTATCCGAAATTTATTTGTTCAATGCATATAAATGATTTATTTGCTATTTTGTTAAAGCTCAACAAATGTGTCCAAATTGGAATTTCAACGAAATTTATTGAAAAAGTCAACAAGTCAAGCGTTAACTGGCTTGCGTGGCTAACAAAGGCGCCAAAATTCAATAAAATATATTTTCATACATATCTACATTTTCTTTCTTTCGATTTTTATTAATTTTGGATGCTATTAAAGGTACACGATTTTTGTGTTAAAAAACAGTAAACAGCAGCTACACACACACACACACATACATGCACACTGTAGTGCTGAAAGTGTAGAAAAATGTAGGTGTGGGCGTATAACTGTTTACAAACACATTCATGCATGTGTGGGTGCAGGGGCGGTCAGGGTGTAGTTGGGTGTAGTTGGTGACCACTCCAAATTACCGCGCGGTTTGTGTATTTTATTGCTTTGGTTTTTAGACAATAATGCAGTTCCGTGGGAAATGTTGCCGGCGGCTGGAGCGTGCAGAATGGAGTAATCGGATTGCTTTAAAACTTTGTTTTTCGAATTTAATGCGCCTTGAATGGCCGAATTTCGCTAAATTATGAATGAAACGAAAATAGTTCGAGCTGATCAGAAATCTGTAAGTGAAGGAATATAGATAGACACCTTAAATAACTAACGGATTTAATGGCAATATGAGAATGGGCATTTTTCATTTGCCGTAGCTTTCCCATATGGCTGCTTCCAACTACAAACTAAAGCCCAGCATTTGGCACCATTAACACCCAGCCGCTAAATGTAGAAAAATTATAAATGCAGGAAAATTAACTGCAGGAAAATGAACTGCAGGCAAATATGAAGAAGTCCAACCATAAAAAAAAAATCTATTGCGCACGCATTATTAATGATCTCAACACTTTCAAGTCGATTGCCTTCCCTCAATGCATAGAATTCCCTCTGTGATACTTGAAGCTGCATTGGGATTCTGCAATCCTAATGGCCATGACAAATAGTTAAATTAATAAGCGAGAAATGCAGAGGACTGAGATGGACACGAAAAACAGTTGCGAGCAGAAAAATGTTGGCGGAACTTTTTTATTGTACGATACGTAGACCTTTACGCATTCTCATTATAGCAAAACATACGAAAAAAAAGTAATTACGAAAAGTTCACTCTCTTGTTTCATTATAATTTTCACAAAAGTGGACTTGTAACCGAGTAAAGGACTTGTTGCCTTTTTTATTGCTTTACGTGATAGACGCAGTGAGACGTATAGAGATCCTGCTGTTCCCTAGACTAGGCCGCGCTGTACAATCGCATACAAATGGCTTCTAAAAGTAAGCGAAAATTTTAAATTTAATGCACGCTGCCTTATCAATTCGCGCAATGAATTGAATTTTAGTTTGGTAATACTGCCTTGACTTATTTGAGAATTTCTCTCGCCAACAGGTGCTATTACTTTCGACTAAGTAGGCAATTGAGTAGTAAAGTCATCGCTCAACGAAAAAAACTAACACTTTTCAAGGCTCTCATCATACCCGTCCTAACGTATGACGCAGAGGTTTGCACGATGATTTTATGTCAATATTTGCACTCTCTGAAAAGTTAAAGTTCTGAAAAAAACTGAAAAATAAAATGCGTTATTATAGAGAAAAATAATGAAATTTCTGGTGCATAATTATTGAAATTATTTCAGAAGGCCACTAAAAAGACATATCTTGCTACAAAAAAATGTTTACAAGTCGCACAAACAATTCAAAAAATATATTGCACATAGAAATCTTTGAAGACGAAACTGACCTTGCACGACCATCAACATCAAATATCCAGCAAATCAAAGATTTATCGATTGACAATTGTAGTTAATACTGCAGAATTTCATTTGGACTATGTCAAATTATTATGAAAGCTGTTTTTTGTCTGTGTAAAAGTGCAGCTGCTCATCATTCTCTTCACTGTGTTTTGGCAGACCATAGCTTTTGCAGCTACATTCCTACATTTAATTCGGTCATTAGTCAGCTCCTGCCAATTGGCCATACTCGTTGTTCTCAGGTCATGTACGCAGAATCCAGCCACCTTTTCCACAGTTTTTCTCTGCTTCTTTTTCCCATCGCTGCTCTGTGAAACGCAGCCAGTAGCGCTATTTTTTGGCATTCTGCTAATATGACACAACCATCTTATTCACTGACTCTTTATATATCTTACTGCAATTTCTCTCTCTATAAGTAAATCGAGCTCTTCGTTATATCTTACTCGATGCGCGCCATGTGCCATGCAGAGTGGACCATATACGTTTCTGTGTATTTTTCTTTGGAAAATAAATATTTGTGTTATGTCTGATGCTCGAAGCGCCTATACCTCCCAACCGCACGCATACATTGACCTGAATAGCAAACTCATCTACCCACAGTGCTTTGAATGTTCGAGCGAATTTCGCTAAGAATTTAAAAAGCTATCATTCCACAACTTTCGTGTACGCCTGACTTAGCATGACGCGTGACTTCTGGCTATTTCTTGAGCTCAAGTGGCCGCTCCGAAAATATAGTTTTGCTGCGAAATGTACCTATTGTACCAAAAGTGAGTACTGCGCATTCGATGAAATGGGAATAAAAATCAGAATAAGAATTAATAAGGATTTCCGAAGTTATGAGCAACTTCACCTAACTTGTGATCAATTACGGTACTGGCTACTTATAGTAGAGGAAGTGAAAGCCCTCCGCGGCAATGAAAAGGCCACATATGTAGAGCACGCCTGTACTTCACTTCGATTTTCCGATGGGGTGCAAGAGGAAACGACTGGCGCGCTTCTACCAAAATCGGTAGGCGCTTATTGCGTCTGCATGCTTCCCAAGTTTCTCACATGACTGTACTTCGCATGCGACTGTGCATGCAAAGGATGTACCAGCTACGTGCGATTCCACATATACACGCATACATTCACATATACATATATAACTAACTGTGCGGTATGCTCTCATCATTAATATTATCACAGCATTTTATCAAGGTGAAATTTTTCTCGCGGCGTGGTGGCCTCTGAGGCTTACCTACAAAGTTGCACACACACACACACACTTAATAAAAGACATTGCCGTCGCACGCCAGCATGCGGAAGTGTTAAAAGGTTTCGCGTTCTTAAATGACTTTTTGTTTTGTCTAGAAACTGTGGAAAGATGAAATGCGCAATTTCGAGATATAATCGAGTGGAATCAAGACTTTGGCAGGATTTTGTCCAAAAAGTGTGGAATCAAAGAGAAAACTTTCTATATGGAAAATATTTTAGTGTGTAAATATTTGCCAACCTAATTTACCATCTATTTTTGGCGCCACTTCGTACTACACGCACACATACTAAAAAAAATAAAAGCAATAAAAAAAAATTATTACTTCGCCTCTTTCACTTAAATGCTTGGTACCAACTACAGTTTGCTGGCTTATGGTCAAATCACACTGAGCTTCTTCCTTTCTTCTTTCCGCATACGAATGAAAATGCAGAAAAATCAAAGAAGACGAAAATATTCGTTTATCTTCATAGGTGAACAACAGCACGTCCATCCATCTATTCGTACATGTCCTTTCGCAATAGACCCCGTGTCCAGCGCGACTACTCAACTCAGCTCCGCGACAGCGCACTTACGAGTATATCCATCAGCGTTGCCAAGTCCATTTGCCTGTGTTGTGCGTGTGTGCGCTGGCTATCTATGAGTACTTTTAAAAGAAATCGCGTTTGCCACAATTAATCTTCTCGTATGAGTATGACGGCATGCAAGTACGCATGTATGTACACATTTATACATAGATGTGTGTGTGTGTGGTTGTATGGGGAAAAGCCAGTTGCGCTTAGCGGCAGAGAGGACAACAAGGCAACAAGGCAGCGAGGTTTCATCGTCTTGTGCTGTGATGGGGGATGGCTTGGCTTGGCATGAAAGCATTTGAGGTGTGCAAGCAAAAGACATATGGACAGCATAACTACAACGGCAACAGCAAAACCAACAACAGCAGCTTTAACGGGCACTGCCGAGCAGCAACCGTTGGTCATATGGACATTCAAACAAACACACACACACATACACACATAGATAGCATACATACGTGCATGGCTTGTCATGACTAGACCAGGCGCAAGCATCGAGCTGCAGATAAAGAATCAACAACAAAAGCAACAAGAACAAGAACAACAACATCAGCCAAAAGACACAATAAACGATAGCGCACAAGGCATGCGACGGGATTTTTGAGTTGTTCGCATAGGTGAGGGAATACCTTTGGGGAGGACGTGAAAGCGAAATGTACTGTACGCGCAGCAGTTATTGAGAATGAGCGGAAACTTAAAATGTTCAAAAATAGGCGGCTTGTACGTTGGCAGCACTTTTCAGCTGCTTTTAATAGTTTCTCAGATTTTCTTAGCAAACCTGACGATTTGCCGCTTTTCGTAAAACATCGGCAGACTTAATATTTTTGTGGTTTCACATACAAACCAGATGATTAACATTTTAGGCACGAAGCGCATGAATTTTTATTAAACTTTGTGGCAAATTTTTTCCGAAGAAAATTTTTGTCAAGATCATTTCATACTTTGTCGTATGTGTGAAGATATCGATGTGCGCGCGTGTATGTGTTTCAGTGAGCAAATCAAATTGCAAGCAACGAGCACAGCGCGGAGGTGGGAACGCAACGCCAAATGATGGCAGTGAAAACGCTTATAAGCGCTTTTAAGTATTATATTTTCGCAAAAAGAAAATAGCTGCACGCTCATATGCCTACTTTCAGCCACACATAAACACCAACACCAACAACAACACCAGCTATCAACTGCAGATCTCATTGTGTGCGCCGCCTGTGAGTGCCTAGAATAGCCACGGCCGACCGAGCACTCTGCGCATCTTCTGCTTTGCTAGCAGAATAGAGTACATTTGTAGTGTCATGAGTGCATGCGTGCGTGTGTGTGTGTGAGTACGTGTTGTGCCCGATAGAGCTGCGCTTTCTAGAGATATGTACATGGCAGAAAAATGTAAGGAAATAAAAGAGTTGATTACTATCAGGCCTGCTATATCTTGAAGAGTTTCACAACACCAACAACACCCGCCGATATGCGCAACTATGTAGCAGAAGAGGCGTTCAAAATTCTTAGTTGCGCTCCGACGCTGTTTCTTAAATGTTTTTCAGTTTATTTCTCTTTTTATAGGCGCGGAGTACTTGTTGTTGTTCTTCCAGCGGCTGTCACCTCCAACACTGGATATTCTTGCTAAAAGCTGGCTAACACCTTGGGCTTAGCGTCATTCTTATACTCCACTAATTCCTATTTGCTTTGATAGATATGTCGCTGGTATTTACTTGTATATTCTGATTCTTGCATTTATTTGCTCTTTCGCTCCACCTTTCCATAACAAAACGCTTAGCGTTTAATAATCAGCGTCCCTTCTTGAATTCCCCATTCACCTGCAGCCAGGTGGCCGTCTTCTTGTTTACCACCTATACAAACTACTGCTGCTGTCGTTATCGGGCTGGGTTCTTGGTTCGTCGCCGCACGCAGCCAGCAGAGTATGACAAGTGGCGTGAAGCGAGCGCTGCATATCTGCATCTTGACGTACAAACAAACCTGCATGTGCCCATACATATGTATGTATGTGTGTAGGTGCACTCCACCTAATCCACCGTCTTCCGCCACTTCTTCGCATTGCTCAATTCGGTGTTGTTTTTGTTTTTGTTTTTGTAGAACAAAGGCGCGCATTTAAGTGCATAATTTGCATGTTTGCACAATAATTGCTTTTGAAAAATTACTAGCATCCAGATATGAATGTGAGATATCCGTGGAGCGCTAGCGCTCGAAACGCGGGGAGTGCGCGCAAAAGTCGGTTAAATGCGCCGCGCTGCAAAATGCCCGCAGTGCTGGATATTTCGCTCGTGGCTGGTGGCTGGTGGCCGGTGGCTTGCGGCTGGCCTCCCAGTAGATGGCTTTGACTTGTTATCTTATCAGCTAATCAGTTGGTAGTGTGTGAATTAGTCGAGATAACTGCGAAGTTTCCGATTGTGCGGCAGAAATGTACTATTTTAAGTCGTTTTTCTCGTTTCAATCCCATTGGCATTGAGAAGATCACTAATGCTCATATCCAAATTTTTAATTCACTGCCTAAATTGCAAGCTGTAATCGGTATGAGCCGTACGACGACATAGACATAGCGCAGCAAATAAAGATCCAGCGGCTACGTTGGCTGGGTCATGTCGTCCGAATGGATACAAACGCGCCGGCTCTGAAAGTATTTGATGCGATACCAGCTGGTGGTAGCAGAGGAAGATGAAGGCCTCCTCTGCGTTGGAAAGATCAGGTGGAGAAGGACTTGGCTTCACTTCGTGTGTCCAACTGGCGCCGCTTAGCACGAGAAAGAAACGTCTGGCGCGCTTTGTTAAACTTGACCAAAATCGCGTAAGCGGTTATAGCGCTCAATTAAGAAGAAGAAGAATCGGTATTTAGTTCCCATTTGGTTTTGGAAAAAATCGCATTGTTTCACATCGAGTTGAATTGGCCAATCAATCAATCATAATTGAATTCTCGCGTTTGTTCAGTAACTTGCCAACGCTTTTCGCATTCATATCAAAATGTTTCCAGTTGAGAACACGACAATTTAGCACCACTTGACATGCCGCAACCCAGCCATTTGTGTGTTGTTTTTTCTTTCCACATTCGTGATTTACGTGAAACATGCCAGCGCGCATTTGCATGGCAATTCTCTAGTTATTCAATCATTCGATTCACTACTTTCCGCATTTTCGTCGATTTTTTTAGGCCTTCGATTGCTTTCGCCAACTCATCAAACTCTCATAATTCACCTGAACTGTCAAAAATCCCCAAACGCGGTCGACACGCTTCCCAGCAATAACAACCACAGCAAATACTAACGCCACATCTGCGCTCCGCAGCGGTGCTACCGGCCCCTAACTGGTATCTGCTATCTGAAACTAACCATTGAGCTATCAAACTATCAAACTGGGGAAACATTCAGTTTCCGTCCGTCCGACCAGTGGTTTCGTTTGTGTTTGGTCATCATCGCTGCATGCCACATTCATCCAACCACGTCAGCCGCCCGCCCGTCTACTCGCACTTTACACCTTTGCATTCTATTGGTTGTCTCGCACTTTTTCTGATTTTTCAAATAGTTCATAAAAATAAAATCAACTAAAAAAATATTAGTGTTATGGATCGTGTGTGCACGACGATAATGACTGCGCATTTACTTAAACACACAGCCACACACAGGGGCACATTGGCACAGGGCGCACAAATAGCTTGGCACTGATGGCTCACTAGATTTTAGATATTCGAACTTTCAGAGGGGAAGCAACTCTGCTCATTTGCCGCCTTGCGGATGGTTCTTTGTTCGGCTTGCCCGTTGTTGTTGCCATCCCCTGGCTGCGTGCTGCGACCGCGCTTGCAAATCTGTTGAACTATGGCAATTGAAACATGATTGTGTTACATTGTGTGCACACATTTGACATATTGATTGGCATTTCTTGATTTGCGGTTTCGAAAAATTTGATAAAATTGTTTTTTGTTCGCTTTGTTTTGCGTTTTTTGTGTTGGCATCGCTGAACGGTGTAAGGTTGCATGGTGCTGTTGAGGTGCGACGAGGTGATGCGTGCCATCGGTTGGCTGGCGTCAGAGGTCACTAGTGATACTTTTGTAAACACATAACTACTGCTTATGTGTGTGTGTGTGGAGTCGTCATGAACTGAATGCGGAATTTTCTACTCTTGTTTGCATATGACACAAAGCACTTCCCAATAATTACAGCTGCCATTTATGATAATAGCGGCAATGACGGATCATCAAAAATTGGCTTTTATAAAATGTTGCCATATAAAAAAAGCGTAGCGCAAGCAACTTTGCAGATACGCGCCGATCCTCTCAAGGAGGCAGAGGTAGAACACCCATTTTCAGATTATCAACTAAAGAGAATATCAGAATATCAGCTATGAAGAACTTCCACACTCTTTTATTGGTCACGAAGCGGCTGAGTTGCAGAGTGAGTCCGCACCTTCAAATAACCCGCACTGAAGTCAAGAATATTCTAGGTTTTTTAGTTGGAATTAGGCATTTTATATGAGAATTGAAATTTCAAAAAAAAAAAAAATACTGGAGAAATACTGGTAAAAGGAGCTTGAAAAATGCAATAAAAAATTGAAATACCATAAATTGCTTTAGTGAACTCGACTCTGTAAATCTCTTTCATCTTTGATTTAAAAATTTTCTCAGTAAACAAACAAAAAATTCACAACCTTCGGAATTCTACATAAATGCGCAAAGCATTGCATCTCCCAAAACTTAAAGCATACCAATTACTAGTAGCCACTTATCACCCATTTTCATTACCTGCTATGCCTTTTTCGCATTCACTGCAAACTCATAGTTCTTTCAATATTTTCCTACCCCCATCACTTTCAATTACACACTTTTTTGACAGGCGCTTACGCGCTGACACTTACCTTCGCAGGTGAATTGTCCATAGTGCTTGCCGGAGCTCTTGTCCCCGCACACCACACACTCGATGTTCTGTTTGCAGTCCAAGTTCTGCTTGGAGTCGCTGTTGCTGCTTTGTGAGTGCAGGCTATTTGCCTGAGAACTAGGCGTTGTACTGCCGCCACCGCCGCCGCCGCCACCTCCACCGCCCGCCGCACTGCCGGCGCCCAAGCAACTAGACGCCGTCTGTTGGCCTTTGATCATAACGCCCAGCTCCTGTCCGTGATTCTGTTGCGCCGCCGCCGCATGATGTGCGGTCGCCGCATGGTGCGCTGCCGCACTGGCCGCCGCCGAAGCTGCCGTAAGACTGGAGAGGTCCTCTTTGATTGTGTGGTGTCCGCTTTGGTTGAGTGCATTCGATTGACCACCGGTCAGACCGGAGAGGTCCTGCTTGATGCCCGCCGACTGTTGACTGGCGACGCTGGATGGTGTCGTACCGCCGCCGGTACCCACAGAGCTGCCACCCGCGCCAGCTGCACCGGCCAATGAGCCGGGTCCAGCGGAAGCGTGCAGATGACCTCCGAGGTTGGGATCATGCCATGCAGAGGGTGGTGGCACGCCCAATGCCATGGAGCGCGGTAGGCCGAGATCGAAGGCGGACAGCTCGGCGCCGGATTGCGGGCGTGGATTGAAGAAGCCGGGAGCGGTGGACGGTGAGGCGCACATGACGCCGCCACCGTACACGCTCAAAGAATTATGGGTGATAATTTTGGCGGCTTGCGGGGCGTAAGGGGGGAATGAAGTATGCACTTTGCCGGTATCTCGTCAACACGAAACGGGACGAGACCGTTTGGCTGGCTGTACCAGGCGCTAGGTTCGTGTGTATAGTTGCACGTCACGTATATATGTTTGCGTGTTCAATCACACCAAGCGTCGCTATAATCCTTTTTATTACTTTCAAACGTGATTTTGCAGAAAAGTGATCGCCACACTGCAGAATTGTTTTATTGGTATTTTTTTTTTTTTTGCGAAAATTCTTTATGTATTTTCATCAACCAGTACTCATTTTTTGTATGATGAATTTTTTAACAAAACACTCACATGCAATATTTTTCACTTTATCATAATTTCTGATCGAGCAAAAATTTCTTGCACGCACGTCTTGTAGGTTGTCGCGTTGCCGCGCTGCAAAATATATGAAATATATTTATTTTTATTGAAAACTATACAGCACTCGATATTTTTAGACGCACCGCGCGCGTATTTTACTGAATTTATTTTTTATTTCGTCAATTATGAATTTGTGTCCGTGCGTTACAACCGAAAACTTTACAAGACTTGCACACACTTTGTAAAATTTCAGTTGTTTTCCTTCTTGGCATATCTACGCATGTAGAAATAAAAAATAACTTTGTTCAGAGATTCGGAAAAAATGCGCGTCATGCGAGCAGCGAAATATTTACTGTTTTCATAAGGCCTTTTAGAGCCTGACTGGCAAAACATTCGTGGCAAAAGGTACACGACCCGACCCGACTCGACCGTTTCGACCTAACGACACATCACACAAATCTCTCATTCCACCACTCAAACCCACCAAAGCACAACACACACGGGCGCTCAGCACAGAATGTACACAAACTCGCGTACGCGAGTATTCCAAGCAAATCCATGGCAGCAGTGCAGTCAGTCAGAGTCAGCCACCCTGAAATCTAAATCGTACATTCATTCGTCTGCGCCGCTCGCACGCCCAATGTCAAACGGAGGACGCATTTGAGTGGAAGTGGTTCGCCGACTCGCTCGCACCCATGCACAGGGGCTGGGCAGCCACAGTTGTGTCAGTGGTGGTGGTGGTGGTATCGGCATGGTGGCGTTTGTAGTGGTGTTCGCAGTTGTGTGGCCTATGTCTGCGCTCTATGGCGGGGCAAGACCTTCAACGTGTTTGGTTGAGCGCCGCCAAAGCACACACAACCGCCGCACTTATATTCGTTGCGTTCGTGTGTGTGATGTGTGCTGTTATATGCACTGGTTTTGTTCAGCGGTATTTGGGAGACATAGATTTTTTCACTCCACTCACACCACTCCAAATTTGCTACTCGCAAATGCACAAAAAGCGCTCAAGCCATTATTTAAAAACTTTTTTCTTTCGCTTATTTGTCAAATGACTGCTGAGCAAAGCTCCACACGGTGTGAGTGAATTAGTTCGTTGGGTTTGTGTGAGTTGGCTTCGTTATAGAGCAGAGCAAAGAGTATGGCATGCATTGAACTCGTTTTTCTTATTAGTAAATTTAATGTATCAGCCAGATACTTCGTATCTGTTAGTTGCCTTTTTGCTTTTAAAATACGCCACTTAGATGTTGTTCTTGTTGCAGCCGTTTGACTGTTTTGCTTACATTGTTGCTATTTTTTTCTCGTTGTTTTTAAAATGCGTTTTCGTTTTTGTTTTGTTGGCTTTGTAGCGCGCTACACTGCTTCAATCGCGACAAGAGAAAAGAAAATGAAGCAGATAAGCGAAAAGTACCGCTCGTTCGACAAGAGCAAAAAAGCCACTTAAACCGAAAAACTTCACTCCACTTCACTAAATCCCTCCCCAAAATTTTTTAATGGCTTTGGATGAAATTTTGTTGTATTCTCAAGCTTTGTTGGTGTTGTTGGCCTCTTTACCTTATCATGCGCTCATTTATTGTAATGATTTTTTAAGCAACAGTCGCTGGCAGCGCGCTTTTGGTTGGTTAATTTATGTAAATGCTGATACCCAGCCACGTACCAGCTGGATATACCTTCATATTTACATACATACATACACATATGCATATGTGCATACATATGTATATAGTAAAGGTGTATGCTTAGGTATGGTAGTGTATGTTTTCAGTGCCCGGTTAGTATGTGCATATGTATATGTATATATGCATATGAATGTATGAATGTATGCATCTATGTATGAATGTATGTATGTATGTATGAATGTATATATCTAAGTAGAAATCAATTTAAAATGGTTTGCACAGATTTAGAGCAGGAGAGCAATAACTTTAAAGCAAGAATAACTGTCATACACTAACATGTGAGCTCAGATGTAAACAGCTACAATTGAACAAATGGATGTGCTCACATACTTACAAATGCGTAAAATATGTTTACATCTGTGTGCAACCCGCTTAATGTGTATGCCACCTAATCAGAATTTTCAATAAAAAAGAAATGTTCAATAGATTATTTTGGAGTGGCTCGAGCTCATTGGAAATTCAAAAACGATTTGATTTTTATGCGCTCAACAAAGCCTTGCCAAGTGCTGGCGTAAACAACTCTAGGAGCTATGATACAGTTCATCGAATTGGATGAATTATGATTTAAAAAAATATCGAAATAATCAACCAAATGGAATCGATTAGCAATTTTTACGCGGAAGACCGCCATGGGGTCATTCTCAAGCGTCAAAAGCTGTATTTAAATACCTTCATTTATAGAACAACATATCTACAAGTCAAAGTAGAGGAAAGACTCGGTCTGGTATCTATCACGTGACGTCTACATAAAGGGGTTTCCAATAAGAGGTGTTATTTTGATATTCAAAGAAAAATGCTTTTTTTTAATACAACTGATCGGATGTTTATTTCATTAAAAAGTGGAAGGTATGCCGTTAATAGTGGAAAATAACATCAGGCAAATGACCACCTCGACCACGCTTACAGGACAATATCCTTTTCATGGAATTTTCCATAACCGAATAGCATAGTGGCATTGCCCTATGTCCTCGACAGCCTCACGAATCTCACGAATTCCATCTTTGAGGTCTTGAATCGACCCTGGGCTGTTGGCGTAGACCTTCTCTTTCACGTAGCCCCAAAGAAAAAAGTCACAAGCTGTTAAATCACAAGATCTCGGTGGCCAATTGTGATCACCTCTTCCAGGGATAACACGATCCAGAAACTTTTCCCGTGAAAGATCAGTAGTTTCGTGGCAAGTAGCGCCGTCTTGTTGAAAATAAACGTTGTCCAGATCAATACCATCCAATTCCGGCCATCAAAAATCGTTAATCATCTCTCGTTAGCGCAATCCATTCACCAATAACACCTGTTATTGGAAAACCCTTTACTTGGTGGTTCAATAAGTTTTGCAGCTCAATAAAAAAACATAATTTTATGGTTTTAAATTCACTTTATTATTCAGTTTAGGCTACCTGAACATCAATACACTTGTTCCAAGAAGATTCCAATTTATGAAATCCATAACTGAAGTAAGAATCTGGAAGGGCTGCAAAATACGCACCCATAGCTGTTATGACCTCATCAGATGGAAGTCGCTAGGGGCCAAATATGGCGAATGCTGCGGATGCCCCAACAATTCCAACTGGAATTCATGGATTTTAGCCATTGCCAACATGATCTTGTGATACGGTGTCCTGATGAAAAATACTTTCTTTTTAATAAAATCGACAACACTGATTCATAATCCTTTGCGCAAAAAAAGAAAAACTATTACCTGAAACTATTGCCTGTGATATCATCCCACAATTGCATGGATTCATTGATGATGAATGCCAAAAAGCCATCGGCCACAACGCGAATCGTTTTCGGCCGCTTTTGAAAGAAGCAGCAAGAAGCCAAAAGGAGACTCTTAGAATCGGTCAACAAAATATATTTATGTATATAATTGGCGCCTACAACCTTTTCGGGTGTTTGGCCGAGCTCTTCCTCCTATTTGTGGAGTGCGCCTTGATGTTGTTCCGCAAATGGAGGGACCTACAGTTTCAAGCCGTCTTCGAAAGGCAGATAATTTTTGTGAGGAGCTTTTTCGTGGCAGGAATACACTCGGAGGTTTGCCACTGCTTGCCGAGGGACGGCCGCTATTAAAAACAACTTTTTCCTCATTTTGGTCTTTCACCAAGATTCGAGATTCTCTCTGAATTCCAAATGGTAGTCCCGCACAAAGCCATTCGGCTACATCGGCCAACAAAAAACATGCCTAAAAATACTAGCAGGATGTTTGTGGCCGGTGATTCAATACAAGATTTATGCATACTTAAGACATGGAATGAATATTTCTCCACCCCAACTGCTCATGGAAGCAGGATATGAAAAATCAGAGATGACATCTTTTAATTTAGGATGATTAAAGAACAATACACCCTTTGTGGGCTGGCGCCTAAGCTATTCCATAAAGCGGAAAGAAGTTGGTAAGTTACCCGCACGAACTCTACCAGGAATGTCAATTCTGGAGTTTCAGGAATTCGGTCCCGAATTATCGGGATTATTTGTGAGCAATTGCGGAATTTTCGCGATTTGTAATTTCTTGCGAGGCACGTGAAATGAAGGCAGAGATATTTACTTTGCCAGAGAATACCTACTAACTTAAGAGGTTGCAGCACCTCGAGGTTAAAGAAGAAAAGAATCGAGTGATAATTTTTGTTCTTACTTTTAAGAATATTTCAAACGTTTAGTCATTTGAAAATTAAAATTTTACCCGAACTTTGAATGCTGGCTTCTACTTTTGCGTTGGTTTTTGCGAAACATTTTTTCAGGCTGCTGCAGGTTTTGTTAAAATTTACATTACATGTTTGGTATAAGCGAAGAATTTTTTAAATTTCAAATGAAGATAAACAAAAAAAGAGTTTTTTCAGAGATCCGTCATTGAAAGTGATTCTATCAGATTACTTAATTCTCTCTTACTATTATTTTTTATTTTGAAGACGATACCTGGCACAGGTCATAATTACATCCAAAGCCAAACATTTTTGAAAGAGGTCCAGACTTCAACCCGTATATCTCCGTCGATGAAAGCAAATGAATAATATAGTTGATATTCAATGGCCACATTTCTATTTTTCAAGCAAAGAGTTGATGAGTCAATTGGTTTTGCAGTGAACTGTCACTGTGAATGCGTCGAGTGCTAGTCATTTTTACACTCAAAAAAAAAAAGGTCCACGCGAATGATATGTACCAGATCAGAATTGGACATACCCAACTCATTCCAACACCTCCTCACAGGAGTCACCTAACAATAATGTCCATTTTGTGATAATAACCCATCAGCTGACCATCTTTTAAACGATTGTCGCACCTTAGAAAGTTTCCGGAAAAAACACTTCGGATCCACCAAAACTTCTGCTCTATTGGCTACTGTTTCTACCACCAATATAACTGCTTTAAATATTTTTTTGAAAGATTGTAACTTAACTACTATGATTTAATATGATTTGCTAATAATAACACAGACAGTTTTATCGAACTATCGAGTTGTAGGCCCTGGTAGCTAGTACTCGTTCTAGTATTCGTTTTCGTATTATAAGTATATTAATGCTAATAAGTAAACGCTCTCATTACAAAGACTTTCTCTTGGCTGAGTATGTAACTGAATAGTAAAATCGGCTGTCTGCGTATGAGCGCCAGCTCCAAGCAACACCGCATTTCAACCTCAGCTGATATCGTGATAGCGAGGCTTCAGAGTGGGAGAAAGCTGATCAAACTATGGAACAAAGAAGCTGAGGGAATAAAAAACGTGTCGTGTCTTATGTTTACTTGTTTCCAATCCAGACAGTTAGAGCTGAGCTTGCTGGGTGTGCCATTTCATTGCTCACGAAAAGTGCTAACTACATTGAGTTGCTTGTAGCAGCTTCTCCCAAAAACGATATTTAGAGTCATAAATCTTATATTTATTTATGTATTTAAGTGTATACGAGGTGGATTCCAAAAGTAAGGCGACTTTTTATTTTTCTCAAAAAATATTTATTTATTCATTAATATCTATCTTGTTCCCTTCAACGTAATCCCCCTCAGATATAATTTGCCCGTACCAACACTTTTACCAATCCTCGAGCCACCTCTGAATAACAAAGGCCTTAATATGGCCTGAAATCTTTCACTGATTAGAATTTGTTTTCTGTAGATTTTGTTTTGGAAACACGAAAAGTTCGCAAAGAGTCAAGTCCGGTTAGTACGGTGCTTGAGGCAAGACCAAGGTTAGGTTAGCTTGAAGCGGTTGTTCTGTTTGACACACTCAGGCTCATAGCCCATTGTGATGCCGCGTGGGTAGCTTGTCCCTATCTCTCCTAAAACCAGTGTGTGCTTTTCAAAAATTTTAGAATATCTCTGATTTCTGCAGAACTGATATCTTCCAAATATCATTAACAAATTGTTTACCCATGTAGAATACTAAACCTGCGTCACGATAGAGCAGTACAGTGGCTTAGTAGGTGCGAGATTGTCTCTTCCTTGTCCTCATCTAGACAACTTCTATAGAAGTCATGTGTTTGCACACCCATCCTTTGCGCGTGTCTACCTATTAGGCAGTGCCCCGTTATGACTGAAATCAATGTGCTAAGACTGTGTTTATTTTGGCTTAGCAAAGATTCTGTGCATTTAGCATTTAGAGTCGGCCACAGTTGATGGGCGATTTTGCAGGTGGCTTCATTACGCCATCTTTCGTTCGCTTTCCTTACGATTTCTTCAAGGTTGAGTAGCTTACATGTTTGTAAGGGTATACCTATGCCATTGTCTATGTACTCATCGGTCAATTTGGTGCCGAATCTCGCTAGTTCATCAATTCTGCAGTTACCCTGAATGTTGCGATGGCCGGAACCCATGCCAGCTTTAGGTGAAATGACTCAGCCATCTCGCGTGCGGCATTTCATGGCTACCTTGGAGGTTGTCGACAATTTTGTGAGGCAAGACCAAAAGATTTAGTTATTTTTATATAAAGTTTTTCCAGAAAATCGCCGAGTATATCGAAATACGTACACCCAACTCTCTTTTTAGACAGACTTTTTTTGCACGGTTTTGAAATAACACGACTCACGAATACATTTTTTTACACAAAGTTTTCGTTCTTGCACGAATCTCGAATTTTTTTTTTCTAAACAATTCAAAATTCTTAAAAGAAATCTCTTTAAGGGAGTATTCTAGTTTTCGAAATTTGGAAAAAATCGAATATTTTTTGTTGCATATTTTCAAAGATTAGACATTTAGGAACATGTCGTTAAGAGGATTTCTTAAAATTCCATTAGTTCATGAATTATTGCCTTTTTGGTGACATGTCATCGCTTTCGATCTGTCTTGTCTGAAAAACTAATTTTGTCAAAACTACTTTTTACGTGCTGCCGATAAGGATATCTCGAGACCTAATGGACCGATTGACTTCAAATTTGGGGAGGTTGTTCTGTATACATTACTTCAACGGATGACTCTAGCTCGAAACTATAAATTTTAATTTAGTAATTTAAAAAAAATCGGAATTGTTGAAAAAAGAAAAAAAAATTTTTTTTTTCAATTTTGCAAAAAATTAAGTTTTTCTCAATTTTGCAAAAAAAAATTTTTTCCTATTTAGCAAACAATTTTTTTTTTAATTTTTATTTTGCAAACAAATTTTTTCCAAATTTTTGAAAAAAGTTTTGTTCAACATGTCCAAGACTTATTTAAAAAAAATCGGAATTGTTGAAAAAATATGCGAAAAAATTTTTTTTTTCAATTTTGCAAAAATTTTTTTTTTCAATTTTGCAACAAAAATATTTTTTTTTCAATTTTGCAAAAAAAAATTTTTTTTTCAATTTTGCAAAAAAAAATTTCTAAATTTTTGAAAAAAAAAAAAAAAATTTCAACTTGTTCTAAATTCATTCGATGGCGGCATCTATAATAATTAAGAATCCGCTTAGTTTTTATTTTTCAGATCACCAGGAGGAGGCTGGAATCATGCACGCCAGGACACTCTCTTTTTTTGGACTCCCTACTTAGACTGCGCATATTTTTGTCACTTAAATTTTTTGTTTGTTTAGTTTTTTATAGTTAGTTAGTTTTTAATATAATAATTAGTAATCAATAAAGAAAAGATAAAAAAATGGATGATACAAATTTTTTTGCCTCCTTTGTACAGCGCCTCAAAAACCGGGCGAAATTCATGCCTCTACACTAGAATACCCACTTAAGTAAAAAATTGTTCGTGTAAGAGGAATAAGTACTTTTTAGAACTAACCAAGACCGACTATTTATCAAAATATCAACGTAATCTTTAGGTCGCGTCTATAGATCGCGTTGGATAACAAGTACTGTACAAGGTGGCGCAAAATTAATCATCCAATTTTGTTTTTGAACCAATGCTTGAATGAATAAGAAATTAACAAATTTGAATGACCTTTAATTTTATTTGATCTTTACGTTAGTGGTATTACAACGGACGTGCAACAAGTTTGAGTGTGCCATATTGGCAGCCACCAGACCTACCCTACGCTCTCCATTGCTTGTTTGTTTGTATACTGCAACTCTTAGTTCACGAGTGTCAGATATGACTGAGATACGACGCCATTTATAAACTTTTCAAAACCATAAATTTTCCGATAGGGTGATTAGTTTTGCGCCACCTTGTATAAACAATTCGAGAAAACAACAAACAGTGGCTAATAACAGACTTTGTTACAACGAGAAAACCAAGAGCAGCCGTTAATAATTTGAATAAAACCGGAGAGACGGGCTGGACATATCTAACATATCTACTGATGGTAGCCTTTTTCGTCAAGTAGCGATGAGTACAGATACGCATTCCAATGTGTAAATGAGTTCACCTACTTGGACATTACATTATCAACCAACCAAGCCATGTCGGTAGCAATCAATGACAGAATACGGGCAGCCAAAAAAGCATATAATACGAGTACTAATCCAAAATTGCTCAGATATAAAAGATTATCGCGTGAGCAAAAAATAAGAATGTAAAAGGCACTGATACGATCTGTGCTTACATATGGCGGTGAACTATGGACGCTGAAAGCTAACGAGACAAAACTGCTAATGTGCTTTGAAAGAAAGAAAGAAAGATCTATGGGCCGCTTAAACTGGCAGATGGCACTTATCGTAGTAGGTGCAATGCCGAACTGGAAGACATAGTTAAAAAAGTCAACGACTTAGATGGCTAGAATGCCAAGAGAGCGATCAACGAGAACGGCACTAGATCTGCACCCAATGGGAGAAAGAAAAAGGGGGCGCCCGAGGAAAAGTTGGGTAGAAGATCTTAGGAAAATGCGCATGCAATGTTGGAGGGAAGTGGCTCTAAAACGAGATCGATGGCTAGAAGCTGTGAAGGCAGGAATGGTTCACCAAGGACTATGACGCTAAGAAAAGGAAGAAGAAGCGAGGCATAGTTGCAAATTTATTTTTTTCTCAATTTTAATTGGTATTGTTTTATGTTTTGTTCTCATGCATTGCCTTTTTCACTGTACGCCAATTTTACATTTTTGTTTGTTGTTGTAATAAAAACGAATTGTTTCTGTTTTATAAATATTCATGTAATATGTAATAATATGATATGATATTATTATAGCAATCTCGGGGAAACAACTTCCAACATTATGCGATCTTCAACAAAGATACCTCAACAGACTATTACTTTGGTGCAAAAGTCGAGGACTTGAAGTAAATCCGGAAATAGCGTATCTGATACTATTTAGCAGAAAACAAAAAACACCTGCTCTTAAACACATATTCCTAGGAGGGAAACCACTTAGAGTAACAGAAAAGGCGAAATATCTGGGGCTTGTACTGGATAGGAAGCTAAATTGGGGGCTCACAGTCGCAGATAGAGTACGCAAATCTATGATGGCGTTGTACTCCTGCGGAAGGCTAATTGGAAAGAGATGGGGATTGGAACCCAGAATGATACACTGGCTGTACACAGCAGTGGTTAGGCTAATTCTCTACTACGGTATTGTAATATGGTGGTATGCCCTTGAGAAGGGTATGAACATTAAAAAACTTGACAAGGTTCAGAGAATACGCATCTGTTCTCATAACTGGCGCGATGTCAACCACACCATCGAAGGCATTATATGCGACATTGAAACTTCCTGCCGGTAGATCTGCACGCAAAATATATCGCGCGTAGCACTGCAATGAGGCTGAACACTCTAAGTACTGTAGTGTCTGTCATGGCAATAAGAGCTACGGTCACTGGACAGTGTGATGCTATATCCGAATGGCATCGGCATCTTCGGAGATTCCCGGATTGGTGGACTATGCACCTCACAAAACACTCGACAACCTCCAAGGTAGCCATGAAATGCTGCACATCTCTTAACGAGATGGCTGAGTCATTTCGCCTAAAGATAATATGGGTTCCTGGCCATCGCGGCATTGAGGGTAACTGTAGAGCCGATGAGCTAGCGAGACTCGGCACCAAGTTGACCAATGAGTACATAGACAATGACATAGGCATACCCTTACAAACATTTAAGCTACTCATCCTTGAAGAAATCGTAAGGAAAGCAAACGAAAGATGGCGTAATGAAGCCACCTGCAAAATCGCCCAACAACTGTGGCCGACTCTTAGTGCTAAGCGCACAGAATCTTTGCTAAGCCAAAATAAACTCAATCTGTAGAAGTTGTCTTGATGAGGAAGAGGAAGAGACAATCTTTGTCTTCTGTGCCATTGACCTGCTCTATCCAGACGGAGATTTGCTATTCCAGGCAGACATTTTTTTAACGAATTGGAAAATCTCAGTTCCGCAGAAATGGGAGGTATTCTAAAATTTTTGAAAAGCACACACTGGGTTTAGGAGAAATAGGGAAAGCTCCCCACGCGTCATTACAATGAGCTATGAGCCTGAGTGTGTCCCACAGGACAACCGCTTCAACCTAACCCAACCTAACCTATGTAATATGGATTTCACTATTACTCCTTTTGCAAGGCTTTTTGGGAAAATATTTAGAGTCTGTTCATCTTGCATGATTTTTTATTGTTGTGGAACCTGCGCCCAAATTTACCATATGTCGCATGTATTTTTGTAAACAATTTTTTTTTTGCCCGCAATTTCGGAAATCGAGTGTACGTTGCCAGCGAAGTTTGAAAAGTCATCTTAATTATTGAACGCACCTCGTATAAGTATGTGAGACTAGCTAATCAAAAGAAATTGTTCAACTACTTCTAGAAGTGGCAATTAAATATAAACAAATAAAAAAATATTCCTGCCTTATCAGCATTGCATGTGAGACTTTGTTGATTTTTGTTTTGTTGTTTTTTTTTCTACTTTTTCTCTGATTTGTGCATTGATTTCTCCATCGCGCTCTCGTGGCTGCGCTAAGTAACTGCATTACTTGTAAACATTTTTCAGTCACTTTGATGGTGGCCACCAAGTCCCTTCCTCACTACTTGGCTTGTTGGCGTTCAAATCCTATTAGCTTAAAAATGTTCACGCTCTAACTAATTTAATATTGCAGCCCTATTGCCAAATGGGAGGGAAGTCATGTGCCGCGATTTAGTTGCGCTGACATCTAAGGTTTCGGTGTGCCACGAAGTTAATGCTAACTGTGACATCTGGCACACCCTAGACATCCAGTGCAATTCGCAGTTGCTGTGCTGGCCAGATCGGGGTGAACTATGTTCTGTATGCGCATACCCACAGTAATTGGATTTTTGCGAAATATTTGGTTGTTTGGGTGTGCGAGGTTATCGATTGGTAAACTTTTAAGTAAATAACTGAATGAAACACAAAATCGAAAAGAATTTGCTATAGTTTGTGGAACGCATATGACTCTATAACTTATTTAGTATTCAACAATAAATCCACTGTCGAAAATTCTTATGCACGAACAACGAATGTTTGTGAAATTTAAGAATTTTAAAACTCGCAATTGCGTAAGCTACACTGAGCCACACAACTAACCCCATCCACTCAGGTGGCAGCATATCAATAGCAACGGTCATACCACTTTGCCATCACTCGGCTTAAAAGTGTCGCAAATGCTCCAAATGCCGTTGCTGACCATCGTTGTGGCCACTCACTGCTCGGACTTTCGGCATTGCATTTGGCATTCGAGTCCAGTTGACAGCTCAGAAGGGCAAATACTGGTGATGGTACTTTGCACTACATTTAAAAGTGACAACGTCAACCACAACAACAACAAGAGCAATGACAAAAGCGAGTTTGTACGTGCCGTTGGCTAGTGGGCAATGCGAGTTGCTCATACCACACGTTGGGCGCTAACCGTAGAGTGAAAGAAAAATGTCAGAAAAATTCTGCCATTTTTTCCTAAACCAAAGCACAGACGTTTTCGTTTTTTTTTGTTTTGCCTTTTACCCAGTTTGGGGTTGTGCACACGACTTCACTGTATTAGTGTAAGAAAACGTATGTATTTGTGTGGTTGCCTACTTTGCAGCGTGGAGCGTAGAGCGTGGCTCGGGGAGCAAACGTACAATTGGATGATAAACGAGCGGGCATCATGGACAGGGTTGGCTGATTAAAATTTTTTTTTTTTCGTTTTCTCAGCATCTCACATTTTCTTGCTTTCTTTCCTCCGCCTAGTGCAAACTTTATCACCTCTTGGCCCTTCAACGCCGCTTCAGCACATTGTATGCGTGCTACGTGGTTGGACGCGGTAATGAGTGCAAAGAAGAGGTGCTAATATTATGCCAACCCATGCGGACCGGGATGAGTTGCGCTCTGGGGCCCTAGGGCACGAGAGTTTGCACTTTTCTCGCTCTTCAAGCAACCTCAATGCGGCATCGGCACACACGTCAGGCCACACCATGCGAACTCTATTCTTGGTTGTTCATCTTCTTATTGGGATTGGGTTTTTGATTTTCTTATTTGCACGAAATTCCAATTGGCATTAGACGACGAAGTAAGAAAATCACTCACAGTTTACCATTTCCAACTACATACATAGTTTAAAGATTTGAGTTGTTAATTTCATGCGCGCGCCACATGCATATACTCGCACACACACACATGCACATGCGGCAGTTCTCTCCGCTCTACAACGGCGCTGTTTCGTTGAGTTTTCGCCAGGCAACTCAACTCAAACACACCGTTGCGTCTGTGTGAGCGCATGATTGCTCGAGCTGAGTGTACGCCCTTATTGGCCACATCGAAGCAGCAGTTGTGTGCTCTCGCTCTAACACATCGGCCACTTCATTCGCACGCACTGACGGACTGCGCGCCATCGATGTATAGGAATGTGTGGCCGTGTTGTGCTTGCCGGATCGCTAGAGGTCTCTTTTGCTCCAATTGCTGGAGCATAACCTTTGTGCGCGGCCCTCGATGAGCTCCAATATGCCACGAAGGCTCCCAATGTTGTCGTTTGTGTTGTTGGGATTGCTTTGACAACTGCTCTGTTTGTTTGATTTGATTCGGGTTGCCCCACTTTGTGCTGCTTCCTCTTCTCTATGTGTTTGCTGTGCCTTGTTGTTGCTTTTAGTTTTCGTTGCAATTGAACCTAATCGCAGCGCCCTCGGCACCTCTGGAACCTCTGCCACCTACTGTCCGACCTCCTCCGATCCGCCTTTGCGCAGCTGTAAAATCTATGATTTTCTTCGTTCATGAATACACCAACAGCCACACGTAAGTGTGTATGTGTATATATTTTATTGTTGTTGTCGGTAGTTGTTGCCTCTTTCTGACTCAATGCTCGACGCTGTCGTACCAGATGTGGTCGTCGTCGGTGCTCAGAGTTCGCGCGCATCGATGCATTGCACCTCCACCCTTTCGGGTTAAATACTGACAACCCTATTTGAGCGCCTTTTTGCACTTCATGAACAGTCGGAGTCAGTCGACGCACCAACCACACCTCCCACCCACTCACTCACCGGAAGGCATTTGGACGCCATTACTGTGGGCGGTGATACCACCTTCACTTCCGTTTCTCAACTAACAGCGTGGAGGCTGTGTTTGATTGTTGTTGGTTGAGGGCGACTGAAAATGGCACCGCATTAATGAATTTCATTCCGTTTTCTTGCACTTTTTCTTTTCGGGATGCTTTTGATGTGACGGATATTGTGGCAAAAGGTTTTTAAAGATTTTTGCAGTCGAGAAAGGGGAGTTCAAACTTGTGGTGAATTTCTTTACGCTTCCAGCAGATCTAAGGGAGGACCTTTGTTTTTAAAGGTTTCATAATGGGGAAAGGTTGAAGAAACTTAGCCAAGTTTGCCAGAGGCATCACTATGCCTTTTTTATATTAAAAATTAGTAAAGCTTATTCTTAAAAGGGGTATTTCTACTTTCTCCCAATATAGCTTCTTGTCGTTAATCAGCACTTGAACTGGGTACAGTGAAATTAGAAGAAAAAAAACAAAAAAAATTACAAATCATAGTTGATATGATTTGTAACGATTTTCAGTCACATTTTATATATTTTAGGTAAAATCAATTAAAAGGTCAATTTATTACAAATTAGAGACTCAAACTTGGATGTCAGTGCAAACAAACCAAGTTATTTCTAATTCGGTAATGCAACAAATGCAAAGTTTCAGTAACAATTATAAACCACGAGTGATAGGTTGTTAGCTCAGATGGTGCAGCTACCACTAGATGGTGCAGCTACCTTAGATTTACCTGAAGGGGACGGCATTTCCAAGTCAGCCGCTTGCAACAAGTCAGACGCTGTTTGCAGCCGCCCCCTGTGGAACTGACGCTGCGGAAGGTTTTTGGGCTCGATGCATATTTGAAGGCGGCATCTGCTCGCCTTGTTGATGCTGCCTACGAACTTGCAGTTTTTTAATCAGAGGAGTGTAAAGCCCACTTCACATCCCCAACGCAGTGGAGCAGCAGCCTGTCAGCCCTTCGCGCTCCGGGACGCCGCTCTAGCAAATAATAATAATAACATTGCAGCAACTAAACTTTGAAGAATAGTTCCAGACATTTTTAGTATGTTTTCGTGGATAAAGGCTAGCCTCTGCACTTTTTTGGCTAGGAAGAAGACTGAAAGTTGTTTGTGGGTTGCTCGTAAAGACAATAACTACCCGACTACCAACATCAAGTACCAACTGTCGACCCAGAATTGCAATTTTATTGACCCAGCACCTGACCAGTCTCGGAAAAGGAAGTCCTGAGAAAAAAATCAGTTGCGCTAAAAGCAGGAGCCCATGAAAAGTGAGTCTAAACACACTTCTTTGCTTTTCAAAGCATTTCAGAAAATATAGTTAGAGTCACTAGGCACGGGCGTCGTCCTCCGAAAACTGTATGCACCTCACAACGCGCAACACCGCACGTATAATCTTTCGCTCGCTCCACTTCGTTCACCTTTTGCTTTTCCACACTTTACAACTCAGCGCTTTGAGTAGTTCAGCTTTTTCCGAGTTTGCTTTTTGTTTGCTGCCTTTGTTATTGTTGTAGCCATCGTCACTTTCTGTGCGGCGCTGACTATTTTTTCCTTGTTTACCGCGCACTTCTATGCAGTTTCCACACGCTTCTGAAGTTGGAAAAAAAGAAAATTTCCCAACACCAGCCATCCAAACGCGCAAACAAGCCATCTCGCCTACCAGTCCGCCAGCCAACCAAGCGGCGTGTCGTCCTTGTGTCCAACTTTATGAATAAGTGCTAAAATGCCAGAGTCCAGGACCGCATGGACCAGGCCATGTCATTCTGGTTAAACTGATGGCCATTGCGCTTATGCTCGTTGTTGTAGTTTTTGTTTGCTCCTTCATTGTTGTTTTTGCATTTCTTTTTTTCATTCATTTGTGTTTTTTTTTTTGGAGAGGCTTCGCAGATGATTCATTGTGCTTGTTAGTTATCGGTGGGTGAGGAAAGTTTGTTGTCGTATTCCTCCTTGTTTGCTCCAATCCAAACCAGACTCGCCGCATAAGGTTAAAAATGGGTTTGGGGAGATGTATGGCGAGGCAAATGAAAAATATGCAGAACAGTCTCTGCGACGCTCTTTGGAGCAATGTTGTGCTTTGCGTGTGTGTGTGTGTATGTTTGAGGGCGTGAGTGTGTAAGTGTGTATTAACGACAACAAAGTGAAACCTCAAACAACAAGATTTGATGAATTCATTTGGTTGATGGATATGGTTTCGGGGTTGAGTGCGAGTTCGGACTACTTTTCTGACAATGCGATTCGTATGCGTTTGGACAATGACAGAGATGATTTAATGAAATTGAATGTCCTTGAAATGGAATTGGTCGAATTTCTGCAATTTAAATCAGAATTTAAACACATAAAATTTACTAAATTAATTAAATTATGACGTTTTTACCAGGAAGCAATAAAATTAAAATATAATTTAAAATATTTATTGGGTAGATGGGTCAGTCCTGCATTCGTTGCCGTGAAACGTCATGGCTAAGAAACATCAACGACCTTCGAGTGGTTGTGAATAAAAATGTATCATTTTGTTGGTACCACAAAGCCCAAAAAATATTTTGCTAATTCCCATGCAGCGTGTCTCCCCTCTTCCTTTTTAGGTATGATTTCATCAGTTTATAACCAAAAATCCTACTGGTTGCATTAAATTCCTATGCCAAGTCGACCGTTGCGTCCGAAAATCCACATAATTTGTTTTCTGTCATGCAATTTTCGCCTCAGCTTTATTCGTGTTTGCTCTGTAGAAAATTACGCGAATATCTGGTATATTCCTGAACGGTAAAATCATCACAAAATTCTAGCTTACGCGATTGACATCGAACTAATACGCAGCTTTGAAGAAGAATTTTCTAAAATTTCAGAACGCAGCCAGAAGCTTGGACTTCCGCATAAACGGTTCGAAATCTAAATTTTCGTGCACTGGAAAAGTTCCAAATGAATGCAAATCTGCCATATTGATCGGCACTTACACTTTCGAGCGAGTGGCGTCGTTCAAATATCTTGGGTCTATCATCTCTATGAATGCAACATCCAAAAAAGAAGTTAGTGCGAGGCTCCATGCGAGGAACGTAGTCTTTTTTCGCTACACAAGGCTATAGATTCTTCGTTGCTTTCTAAGCGAACGAAGCTGAAACTCTCTAAAACAATAATTAGGCCTTGGGTTACTTATTTTTCTGATGAGTAAGGCGGATGAAGAAAAGCTTAATGTATTTGAACGAAAAATCCTTCGTTGCATCATTGGACCGGCGCGACTAAATCACGTCAAGTATCGCCTACGTCAAAGCGATGAATGCCCAGCTACGCTAAACGACTTCCAAATCGCCGACTACGTCCAGTATCAGCGTACTAAGTGAGCTCGACATATTCTGAGGATGGCCCAAACGAAAGGCAAAAAAGCTGTACAATAGTAGGCTGTATGTGCCTTATAAAAGTGCTCGCCCAGGGAAAACCTGGATTGACACAGTTAATGACGATGCCAAAACTGGAAGATGTCTGCAAAAGATCGAGATTCTTGGTCGAAGTTATTGAGGGAGGCCTGGGTTCAACCCGGACTGTCACGCCAACAATGATGATAATAAGTTTTAGCGGTTAGGCGTATACTCGTTTAGTACAAATTTACTTTAAGAATTTTAAATATTCGGTAGTTAGTCGTTGGAATTTTGGGTTATGAATGAACAAATTGAAAGTCATTAAAACTTATTTTTTATTGCATTATTACGGTCAATACCACTTATGGGAATATTTTCGAAGTTTCAAGAATTGCATTTTCGTCGTGTCGATATTTTGGTTAATGAAACAATTTTCCATTCATTGAATTTTTCATGTATGTAAGTGTTTTTACCTTTATTTAGTTACTGCAAAAGCCGCAAGCGCATTCTTTGGCTGACCCTTTTGAAGGCTTTTTGGAAAAGCATGGGGACTGAGCCCCAGAATGACTTACCTACAGTTGTAGTCATTTACGCTTCCTTTGGCATGATGGCCTAAAGTTAAGGAACGAAAGGCGGTAAATCAACTCAACAAAACTCATCTGTTAAGTCTGTTAACAGGAGCAATGAAATCATGCCCAACTCACATACTAGGTGCGCTCTTATGCATACCACCGCTTCCCATTTCAATTGAAAAAAGAAGCCCGTTTGAAGATTAAAAATCATCTCCGATCTAAAAAGCGGAGATATGAAATGACATTTAATGACTTTAAAAGACTCCCGACATACTCCTGTTCTTTATGGGGTTGATACATTATCTCGCAAATCCCCCAAAAATAATTCTATCAACTTCAATCTTGGATCTTAGATTTGGTATGCTGATGGGTCGAAGATAGCAGAACAGAGGCGAGAATCATTGCATCCAAAGTCAAAAAATCGATACCAATGTGGTTTTCCCAACAATCTTCTAGGTAGCAATACATGTCTTTGGGATATATAAGTAAGATAAGAGGGAATATCTCGGTAGGAAAATGAGAGAAACCCACATTTATATTTGATTCAGTTGGTCAGGCAGCTTTGAAAGCCTTCCATCAACTAGCTCCTTCACCACATTTCTTTTTTTTTCTTGTTCACTCGTCTCGTGAGCATAGTGCCTCGACAAGACTCAGTCTGGCGTTGGTTTCGTTAATCTATTTTCATTTCTAAAAGGGTAGGTAATTAGCCTGCCGCTATCAGTCCTATGTAGTGGAAATGGCCACCTGTCGTTGCTTAGGAACAACGCTTTTCTTACAGCTTTGAGCGCTATCTGCGTTTCACATTTTTCTGCCAGAAGGATCGTACAGATGGTTGAGGACTTCGCTAAATTTGGTGTGCCTGCGCTATTACCGCGGTTGCCCGCTTCCTCTTACTGACGCCACTGATGCAATGTGTAACTGTTTTCCTTTCTTATTTGCTTGTTTTAACAGCCACAATGCAAATAATGCGCTGACTATTGTGCGAGAGTAAGAATGTAAAGGATGGAAAGGATACGTTTTTGCGGTTGAGGAATGAGATTCTTTTTAGAAACAGGGAAAGTAGGTAAATTTGGGAAAGTTCGAGGACCGTGCTTTACTTAGGGTTCGACCCCACAACCTCTGGGATTGCAGGCTAGTGCACTTACGCTGCACTACCGAGGTCTCCACCACAAACCACCTCAAAAATGTTATGTGACTGCCTAAACCTTCTCAACAGGTTAGGGAGCTTCAACACAATATTATTAGGCTGGTTTTCTAGAATCGAGGCGCATAAGGGAATTGAAATAGTTAAAAAAGGGACAATAATGCCTCTAATTGGTTCTTAGCCTTTCTGTGGACTTACAGAGGGCCACATTAATGAATTTCTCAGGAGATGGACATGAGAAACAATTCTTAACGCCGAACAGAGGAATTTCTGCTAAGCTACTTTCACTCAGCAGAGTAGATTTAAGACATTTAACTGGTTACTTTACAGGTCACTGTAGTCTGAGATATCACTTAAACCAAATTGGTCTCTCTGAGACCATCATCTGCCGATTCTGTGAAATAGACGCTGAAAATTCAGAACATACACTTTGTAAATGTCCTGCACTAGGCAGAAATAAATTATAGGGTAGCTCAGCATACAGATCTCTTTTGGTCGCAGTGCGCAGTAGCCTGATAATATAAAAATAATAATAAGTATTACCCCTGCATATTTCCATAACCTCGTACTTCCAATTTATTAGGTGAAAACGTAAGAAAATTTTCTTGACCGCACATCGTCGCGCTTCATTAAAAGCGGATTAAAATGCGACGCAGAGACAGAGCCCGCCAAACAGACAAAAGTGGCCGCAAGCAGCGAAAATGTTCTCACGCTGACCAAAGCGACAATTCCATTTTCAGCGAGGGTTGGCGCATAGTGGATGTAGAATTAAAATGACAAAATCGTAAAGCAACAAAAAGGAAACAACAGCAAAACGGTTCACCCCGAAAGGAGTGTGCAAACCCAAAATTTTTACTAAAATGTGTAAAATTTTTAAAATCAAGCGGAAAATTTAAGGAAAAATGTCTTTTCCGTAGAATCAATGCTACTTTCTTCAGTTTATTTGTGCAGTGCAATCAGTGCGCCGGCTAAGGACGAAGGACCAGCTGCGTCGCTGACCAGCGCTAACCGACTGTGGATAAGCAAATGTGTGTGTGCATGTGTGTGCATCCAGTTATATTTACATACACATGCAAATGGGGTGGATATTCTATGAGTACCACAGATCCTTTGCAGCATCAGTTTGGCTGTGATCTCTTAGAAGCCGCCTCAAGGGTAGAGGTTAATTTGATTTTATTCTTTGGTGCATTTTTTTCACTCAAAAGGTCAACCCAGTGGATATTTTGCATCTCGTGAACATGAATTTGCATTTGGCCTGGACTAGGCGAACGAGTGCGTGTGATTTTGATCTTTCGCTATGATCGGTATGTGACCTGAGGTTTGGGCTGTGCATTGGGTTTGATTGACCTTACGTGAGAATGCGATTATGTACGAATGCGTACACGCATACATACACGCAATCATATATATGAAGTGACCAGCTAATTATTTCTTTTGTTGCAACTGACGTTATGGGAAGAAAAACTCTGATTTTGCGACCGAGAAGAATTAGCAAATTATGCAACTTTTATTAGCACTGAAAATTGAGTCATCGTATTTCTAAGAATTTGAAAGCTGGTTTCTGCCACATTGAGCAAATTAAAAATTAAACTTAAGTCCACAAATATCATATTAAGTTGGCTTACGTATTTTCAATTTAATTTTGACCAAACTTTGTGAGTGCGCTGCTCCCCACATGCGCAGCAAATCCTCATGTGTTTATATGTTTTATTCATGCCCCCGTGAAAATTAACAAAACGCCATATTGTCTGTTCGTACGCTGGTACGTGTGTATGTGTGTGTGTGCAACTGTGCATGTGTGCCTGCATGTAAGGCATGTGCGGCTGTGTGTTCGTCTATTGACAGCTCATAAATAAAGTTGGGCGTTCTTGTCGCTCGCTACGAACGCTTTTACTGCTCGCTGCCAGCATTAAGTGGGGTAACGCTTTCGTATTCTGCTTGACCTCTTGACATGCGCGCACAAATTGTGTTTTATGTGAGCACCGAAGTTGCCGACCAACCGGCCGTCCAGCCGACTCCATCGATTACATACCCACATGAGCTTTAACTACATAAAAGACACGAGCTACTACATCCGCACTTACTTTTATTTACAAATGCGTATTGGCGTCCATGTATGTATGTCTGTTTACATTGCATAAATACATCGATAGTAAATGTATATTAGCTCATCACATACATACTTATTTGCGCGCATATTTAACTAAACAGTCGAGTAATTAATGCAAATGAATGCCTGGCATTATGCAACACTAACAGCCCGCGCCGACTGCTTCATTCCTGCCACACGAGAATGTGTGGTTAAAAAATTCTTCAATAAAGATACCTATACATATGTATGTGTATCGGGTGTTTTCTTAGCGGCCTGAGAACTACGTATATGCCGGGTGAGCAAACTGAGCACCTGGAATGAAATATTGGCAAACAACGGAATGCGCATAAATGTGAAGAAAACCGAATACCTGCACGTACCGTTTGGCGAAAAAAAAACAGACCCACGAGAGGCCCCTTGTAGTATATTAATGGACCGCCAATAACAGTAATAACAAGTTTCAAGTGCCTAGGTGCCGAAAATGAAAACATAGACGAAGATGTGACACACAGCGTAAATGCGGCGCAGCCTGACGGGCGTATTATGGGACAGGAAAATGTCACTAATGATTAAGGGAAAGAAGTACAAAACCTGCGTGAGACCAACAAGAACTAGAGGAAGACAGCAATCGACCTGGCCAAATACGGTATAAAGGGTGATTAAATTTCCAAGGCCGATGTTGAATGTGAACCACACCTAAACGTCAACGACACCGTTGGACTTCTTCCTTTGGGGTTATTTGAAAGAAAAGGTGTACGTCGATAAGCCAGAAACAATTCAAGAGCTAAAGGATGAGTTAATTCGGCACATTAACGGTATAGAACCACAATTATGCCTCAGCGCCATCGAAAATTTTGACCATCGGATAGAGGTGTGCCGCCGAGACCGCGACGGCCATTTGGCCAATATTTTGCTCCACACTTAATTGAGCCATACCAATATTATCATAATGAAGAAAAATGACAATAACTTCCTAAAACAGTAGTATTTTATACAAAATCAACACCGGCCCTTGAAACTTAATCACCCTTTAAAAGGACATAAGGGATTAGGTGTAGTCTGAGGCCTGAAAAAATTCTGATTTTCAATAATTTTTTTTCTGTTAGTCAATTGCTTTATTTTGCCCCCAAAATACATAAATTCCATATCCCAATACTACGACTTTTTAAAAACACTTGGCAAACGATACATAGCTGGCGGGGATTATAATGCTAAAAATGCAATTTGGGGTTCAAGATTGACGAACTCCAAAGGACGTAATTTACTGGATGCCATGAAAAGGAACAACAGTAAGTTCATAAGTAGTGGCGACCCAACATACTGGCCAACTGATCCAAAAAAAAGTCCAGATCTGATCGACTTTTTTATAACAAAAAACGTTAACCACGAAGATATGTAAATTAAATCGTTAATTGAATTGTCGTCTGACCATTCCCCAATAATAATGATATATCAGAGCTCATATACGAAGGAATCCTCGAATAGAAACATATATAACAAAAAAACCTGCTGGGATACATTTAGAGAAATAGTCATCCGTAATCTTAACAATAAAATAAGCTTAAAGACCTTTGACGAAATCGACAGTGCGATAGCCTATTTTAATCATTTAATCACAATAATGAACGCCACTATGAAATCAACTCCACAAGAAGCTATCTGTTCCTCGAGCTATAATATACCTGCACACATCCAAGAAAAAATCAAAATCAAAAACCGCTTACGTAAACGCTGGCAAATAACAAGGCTGCCACTTGACAAAAGCAAGCTAAACGCTGCTACAAAGGAAATCAAGCAAATGCTATTCGACCATAAAAATTTGAAACTTAAGAGACGCATCAAAAAACTTGGACCCGGTATAACGACAAACTATTCACTGTGGAAAGCTACAAACAAAATCGAAAATAAAATTTTATACAAACCACCTATCAGAAAACTTGATGGCAGCTGGACTAAAACAAATCTTGACAAGGCTGAAGTTCTCGCAAAACACTTCAAAAGTACTTTTACGAACAATATGCCTAATGTAAATCTTTTCCCGACCCACGCAAAAAAAGATCCATGCAAACCAAAAAATGTTACGTTAGAAGAAATAAAGCAATGCATATGTAAGAGAACTGATCCTAAGAAGTCGCCAGGATACGACCTAATAACTGGAAAAATTTTAAGAGAACTCCCAGAGAAGGGGCTTATCTATATAAGGAATTTGTTCAATCAAATCTTGAACTTGAAATATTTCCCAAAAGTATGGAAAATTGCTCAAATTATCGCAATACCAAAACCATGCAAAGATCCTATGCAAGTAACTTCGTACAGACCTATAAGTCTACTACCAGTATTATCAAAAATTTTTGAAAAGTTGCTTTTTGACAGAATCGATCCCATTATACAAAAGGACAAAATAATACCTTGCCACCAATTCGGATTCAGGCAAAAACATTCCACCATCCAACAAGTTCACAGAGTTACAAACAAAATTTTAGAAGACAGACAAAAAACGAACGTGTGAAGCAGTATATCTCGACGTGGCCAAAGCTTTTGACACAGTATGGCACGCAGGACTTCTACAAAAACTCTTGACTTATTTACCAACAGACTACTACGAACTAATGAAAAGTTATATAACTGGAAGACAATTTTATGTAAAATTCGAAGATAAGTATTCTGATATACTAACAATAGAAGCAGGTGTACCGCAAGGTAGTGTCCTTGGGCCGCTTCTGTAACTTCTTTACACTGCTGATATCCCTACACCGGCAACTAAGAATTCTCTAATAGCAACATTCGCAGACGACACTGTCTTGTTAGCATCAGACAAAGATCCAAGAACAGCTGCTTATAAACTTCAGGAATTACTTGACAACACCACTCAATGGTTCGAGAAATGGGGAATCAAAATAAACGAAGATAAAACCGCCCACGTCACATACACTAACAAGAGAAAAAAACAATACAATCCAATATTCATAAAGAATAAACAAATCCACCACGACACAAGGGCAAAATACTTGGGTATGATAATAGACAATAAACTTAACTGGAAGTTACACATTGGACAAAAACGACGCGAAATCAAGACTAGGTTTAAACAACTTCATTGGCTTTTGGGAAAGAATTCAACGCTCTCACTAGAAAATAAGATACTAATATACAAAGTAATTATAACACCAATATGGAAATATGGCTCAGAGCTTTGGGGAACTGCCAGCAGAACAAATATAAAAATTATACAACAAACGCAAAATAAGATACTCCGTATAATATCAAAAGCAGAGTGGTATATACTAAATGATAACATCCATCGAGAACTTAAAGTAAAAACAGTCCATGAAGAAATACGCAACAACAGCTTAAGACACACAAACCGACTACTAGAACATTCTAGCAGGGAAATTCGGCAACTTCCATTAAAAGAGGAAACCGAGACGAGGAGACTTAAGCGCAAACGACCAACTGACCTGCAGATGTACATGGTGTCACAATTTTATGAATATATTTATTCATTAAATAATTAAATTAATTAAATATAGAGTTAATTTTTTTTTTTTCTTAGATAAATGTATATAGTGGTATTGGCTTCTAAATACTGTTGAAACCCAAAAAGAAAGAAAAATTGTAAATATTTTAAGTTGAAATAGAAACAATAATAAAGGGTATAAAAAAAAAACAAAAAAAAAAATTTTGCTGTTAGTCAATTTGCATTAATACCATACATCATCTTTCAACTTGACTTAAGCCAAACATCAAAAACAAAAAATTAATAATTGTAAAAGTTATCGCTGGTTGTGTGGAACCCGTTTCTCCAGAAGTCTCTTGCGGTGATCATCACAAGTCTTTGGAGATTTATCTGAAATCAATCGGACAAGAGTTTTATTAATAGAGATACGGCGCCCGCCGTAGCCGAATGGGTTGGTGCGTGACTACCATTCGGAACTCACAGTGAGAATGTAGGTTTGAATCTCGGTGGAACACCAAAAATAAGAAAAACATTTTTCAGATAGCGGTCGCCACTGGGCAGGCAATGGCAAACCTCCGAGCGTATTTCTGCCATGAAAAAAGCTCCTCATAAAATAACTGTCGTTCGGAGTCGGTTTGAAACTGTATATTTGTGGAACAACATCAAGATGCACACCACAAATCGGAGGAGGAGGAGGAGCTCCGCCAAACACCCAAAAAGGGTGTACGCGCCATTTATATATATATAATAGATAATCTTGTCGAGAGAAAACCTACAATTAATTATTAAAAAAAAATTGAAATTAAAAAAAAAAAAATCCTTCGATCCGGCACTAGTTTTTTATGTTTTGCAAAAGCAGTATACATTTTTTTAAAATCTACCAAGCGGTTTTTAAGTTACAGTGATCACAAGTTCAAAAAACATAGATTGAGAAAAACGCATTTAAAGTTTTGCTATCGATTGCCAATTTGCTCGAGCGCCCTTTGTTGATTGTTGAATAACTCGAAAAGTATTTGTCGCATTCACATCAAACTTTCACACAACATTTTTCAAATACTATATATTAAAAAATTCATTTTTTTGAAAATTCTGACTTCCCCGAACCCCATAAGAGAGCTGCACCTTGATGATGTGACGACCTAGGGCAGAGGAACCTGGCGCATGAGGACAAGTAGGGCCAACCGAAAAGTAGGGGCAAGGCAAAGAGAGAGAGTTAGAGAGATGAGAACTATCGATATCGATAACTATGGTTTGATAGTAGAGATTTTCAAACTCTATTGACATTTCTGTAAATCTTGTCAAGCCATCAGGAATCGTTTAACGCCAGCACAACGCTTTCAATTCGTAGAAATTTACTTTGAAAAAAAATAAAAATAAATCTGTCGTTGTCGTTCCTAATTTGCTAGTCTTTGTCACTCAACTACGTGGAAAATTTTACGTACAGCTCTTAGCTTGTTGTTGTTGTGGTTGTTGGAATGGTTGAGTATTTCCACTGAAATAATCCTAATTAGAGACCAGCACCGTTTTACTACCACTGTTCTTGTGTGATGATGTCTTGTTTTGTTTGTTTTTTGCTTCTAAGTCAAATCCATTTTGTGAGATCCAGGTATAGCTGCAAATTCTTTATCTCGATGTCTGAGATCTCATTAATTTGCTGTAAGAACGGCTTACCGAAAGAGCGAAGTCGTGCCCTAGTTAGCCCTGGACATTCACATAAGTAGTGGAAAAGACTTTCCTTCACCCCTTCCGCTTGACAGCTTCTGCAGATGGGGTTGAAGGGAAGTTTGAGTCTGACTGCACGATTCCCTACCTTCCAATGACCTGTAAGGGTTGCAGTGATGCGTGAGATGTTTGGTCGAGAACATCCTAAAAGGTGAATCGTCCTTTGGATTTAGAACGACGGATGCGTTTATTGTGTTGAGTGGGGTGGAGACTGCCACCGCCTCTGTTATGTCTAGTGTCGAACCTTTTCTTGCTAGCCCATCCGCCATCTCATAACCCCGTATGTTCCTATGACCGGGAACCCATATCAGAGTAATTTGAAGCCAGTGACCAAGTAGCTCTAGTTCCTTTCTGCACTGTAAAACTAACTTGGATGAAATGGATTTGGAATCTGAAAGATGTCTGAAAAGATGGCTACTCTTGCACCAACTTTCTTATAGAGTTTTAGTTTTTGGATGGTTCTCTGATCGCTAATAGTTCTGCCTGGAACACGCTGGCATAGTCAGGAAGTCGAATTCTTTTCTTACTTACTTGCCTATAAAATACAACTCGTGCAGGAATTGAAGGAAAATGATCAGCGTCTGCGTCGCATTTTTGCTGATTGGTTTCATTTAAATTTATGTATTACTCAGATTTATTGGAAAATATAGTCAAAATTTGAACTCATCGAATGGACCATGTAACAGGTAGCCGAGGCGGACATGTGCGAATATCATATAAAAAAAATTCCATGAAATTATATACCAAATTATAATAAATGAAATGCATTCCAACAACATGTATTTCTGTTTTGTGATTTTTTTGTCATTTTAAGTTGCCAAGCCTTAAAAAAACACCCGTTACATTATGTTGAAAGTATTTGAATGCGTTGGTATGTTTGACTGACAGCTATATCCGTAGCGAAAAATCTATTATGGTCACGTTATCACTCCGTTGTCAAATAAATAATACACACATTCCTTCATGCATACATACTTACATACATACATACATGCATACATACATACCTACATACATACATACATACATACATACATACATACAGACATACACACATACATACATACATACCTATATGCATACACACTTTCATACTAATGATGTAGGCATATTTTAGATTTTTATGATTTTTAAGAGATTTGTGTAAGCAATCGCCAATGCGACGCAAACAGCTAATACAGAGAGCGTAAAATAGGAAATATAATCAAAGTTTGTATTATTTGCGCAACAAAGACAACTAATTCTGAGTTAATTACGATAGATTTTGATTTAAAACCATTTCAATCTTTCAATTATATCTGCTTAACTGCCTTAATTCCAAAACTACTCCATTTTCAAGGTTAACAGATGGAGCTCATCTGAATATGCAAATGCGCTGGAATGCCTAACAGTAGCCACTAGAAATAATCACTAATTTTTAAACATGCAAGTACAGTTGCGAACACGAAAACACTCTTTTTGGGTGTTTGGCCGAGCTCCTCTTCCCATTTGTGGCGTGCGTCTTGATGTTGATCCACAAAAATGGAGGGACCTGCAGTTTTAAGTCGACTCCGAATGACAGATATTTTTTATGAGGAGCTTTTTCATGTCAGAAATACACTCGGCGCTTTGCCATTGCCTGCCGAGGGGCGACCGCTTTTAGAAAAAACTTCTTCTTCATTTGGGTGTTTCACCGAGAATTCCGAATGGTAGTCACGCACCAACCTATTTGGCTACGGCGGCCATGGCCAAGTACAGTCAGTATAAAAACTCGTCCAAATCGTTCAAGCCGTAAGTGAATCAATGAAAGCATAAGTAATAAAGTAATCAGTTGATTTTCTAGAGATTCGCCTATAAAAAAAGAGTTTAAATATCTATAAATCTAACGATGCCTGTTCATTGATTTCAAACAAGCCATCGACAGTGTTAAAAGATATACAATCCAGCACATATTGCTTATTCTTGGAAAACTAACTAATAAGGCTCGTTAGCGCAACGCTCACAAATACACAAGCAAAAGTGATCGTTCAAGGGAAGCTCACGGAGTCGTTCCCTATTGAAACAGGTGTAAAACAAGGTGATGCCTTATCAACAGTCATATTCAATTTGATGCTGCACTTTGTCGTAAGGGAAGTCAACAAAGGTGGTACCTTGATAACTAAATCAACCCAAATATGTGCTTATGCAGATGGCATCGCTATTCACTCAAGAAATATGAATGACTGAAAAGAAATTTTCTTAAAAATTACCAAAATTGCGAACGATATTGGCCTTTTTGTAAACGAGGGCAAAACCAAATATCTGTTGAAATCGAGGCGGCCTGCACAGATGCCAAATTTCCATGTGGCAGTGCAGCATTTTAAGTACCTAGGAGTTATGTTCGCATGTAGGGGTGATTCAACTTCCGCCGTCAGGGATTGCATCAAAGCCGCAACAAAGCGTATTACGCCCACCTTAACTTGTTCAAGTCCCGACTTTTGTCTAAAGCTACAAAGTTCACTATGTACAAGACTCTTATTCGACCAATCCTAACATATGGTTGTGAGGTATGGACTCTTAAGGTTGATGGTTGTGCTCAGATTGCTCGCATGGAAAGAAAAATTTTAAGAAAGATCTTTGGCCCAATAAGAATGGATGATGGTACCTATAGAATCCGATTGAACTCGGAACTGAACGATCTAACTCAGAACAAGACAGCTGTGGGTTTTGTTAAAGCGCAGCGCATAAGATGGCTAAATCATGTGATCCGTATGCCTGTTGACTGTACCGTGAAGAAAGCCTTGACAGGAAAGCTAATGGGCGTGAAGGCCATAGGCAGACCGAGGAACCGTTAGATAGACGCAGGGGAACACGATCTTAAGAAGCTGAGAATACGTAACTACGAAGCAACAGCTCAAGATAGACCGCTTTGGAGGAGCATTTTGAAGGAAGCTTTGGCGCACAGCGCGTTGCAACGCTATGAAAGAAGAAGAAGAATATCTAACGATGTGCGTGACTGCCGATTTGGTGCTCCGATTTTGAAACTTACTGTAGAGTCATGAGAACATCACGAGACAAAACCTAAACAAATTAGCCATAGTTGTTAAATTGTATTATAAGTTTTTGGGAATAACTGCTGTCTAAAGACGTAAAAATTATGATTTGACCTATGGTAAAATTTTCAATCTCGAAAACACCATCAGTTATCTCTGATTGAAAATATATTTATAAAAAGTTACAAGGGTCGTTTGAAAGATCTGTGCAAGGTCAAAAAGATAGCAATACTGGCGAATCGAGGAACTCGAATGATTTTTTTCTATCACCGCAACGCACCAGCTTACGCCTCAGCAGTTGTGGTCGTAAAATTAATGGAAATATGGTTCCAACTTGTTTCACATCCTTCCAATTCTCTAGACTATTTGAAGATTTTATTCAAACCAGGAGGTAATTATAGAAACGAATGGCTGTCTTGCAGACTAGAACAAATCCTATAATTCGGAAGGGATGAACAAACTAGAACAGCGTTGGATGAAGTGTATAAGCCTCAAAGGAGTATATGTCGAAAAATAAAAATTATTTACCCCAAAGAGTTAAGTGGTTTCTATTCTTGCACAGACTCTCATATTTATGCACTTTTTTACAAGTCTCTGGTCTGAGCTCTGAATAAACTCAAAAGTAATTTCTTTCGTGAAACGACTTGAAGGTGGGGCTAACGGAATATCATTTAGGCTCCACCCTCTTGATTGAAATATGTTAAGCTTACGATTGTGCTAAGTAAATACTTACGGAAGAAGAAGGCGCCACAAGGAGCTCATTTACATATTCCAGTGCATACAAGCAGATGCAAATTTGCACATTTAATTGTCAACTGTATCTGCACAAGTAGCGAAAACGTCATAAATATTGCAGCGATAAGTAATGCGAAGAAAAATTTCACTGCTCTTTTTAGTCGCGTAGGTTCAATCACTACTCCTGAAAGCGTTGCTGGCGCATCCGAAACACGCCCGCGCATCCGCATATGTGCATGTGCATACATACATTCACATGTAAATATGTACGATATATACATACATTTGATATATGCGTTTTTGGGTTGCGAGCAAATGATGCGCGGCGCGCATAATCGCACAGAAATGTTGACAATCGCAAATCAAATGTTGACAAGCCACAGCAAACACACCAAGCAAACGGCCGCACTACAGCACCGGGACACTAAATGATAAAAGGCGCATATTAAACGATAATTATGACAATAGTACGTGATGATTGCTGTATATTGCGTTGCAACAAATTAAAAACAAGCAACTCGAAGAAATCCTGCATTAATCACGCCGCAACAACGCGTATTAGGGCGCGTATGCCGTTGCCGCTGGGATGTGCAACTATGAAGATGTTAATGGGACGCGCCAGATCGTGTGCGTATTCATGTTGGTGTGTGCGTCTCCAGGTTGCTGCTGCAGTGCAGTGATTACACGCTCACTTCGCATTGCAGCCGTCAGCATCATCAGCAGCGGCAGCGGCAATAGCAAAAACAGCGACTGCGGTGGCATATTTATGAGCGAGATCAACTTGCAGCAAATGCCGCAGGGCCCACATCTAAGCCAAGAAACCCACGTGCATGCATTTGAGTGCTGCGTATGCAACGGTGGCCAAAGTGGCTCATGTCAGATTAAAGCAATAATTAGTTGGTAGGAGGGAACGTCAGCGAGCAAACAACGCCGCAAGTGTCACTAAGCGATTAGCGGATATCGGCAGCAGCCAACCAAAGAGCAAAAAAGAAAAAAAAAATCGGAAAACAAGGAAAACTAAGGCGAAACAAGGGAAGACACAATGTGCAGCTAATTCAAAAAGTAAACAAAAATATTTATTTTCGAAATAAACATACATTTGGGTTTTTAAGTTGTTATTGAAGAAGATCGAGCAGCGGCACAACAACTTGGGCGCACACAAGCGCACGCACACGAGCTAAAATTAATTCATTCGAGGTCACTCGTTCTCTATTGGCGAGGTCAAGTTTCGACCCATTTTCCGTTGTCTGAACCTATTAAAGACTTGAGTGAATGAGTGCTTGCACGGAGCAGCAGCCGCAGCAACATGTTCCGACGTCTGAGGCACGCACCAGTGGCTGTGTCATGTCGGGACGTTGGTGGTGGGAAGCGCGGGCAGGGCAGCAGTGCTTGTAAGAAATTATTAAATTTGAAAATATGGAAATTGTGCAGCTTGTTTTCTGTAAGATCATTTCTCCAAAGCTCAGGGGGCGTGCAAGCGCATGAAATACCTAATACAAATATTGTCGAGTAAAGAAATGAGTTTTACAAAATGTTTTTTTTTATGGATGGATATGTAAGAGTGAGCCATGCGGTTTATTTGCTTTCAAGTCCTAGCAGCACAACATATTTACGTTTATTTTCTCTCAACATATTTGTTCAACCAAACTTTGTTCTGAGAAATTAATTAAAATTTATTAAAATTGGCATGAAATGGAAGGGGTAAATAGAGTGGAAATCAAGAACACCATCTCTCTAAGTGGGAGTAGTAAATTGAACAAATATTGCTGCTCAATACCTCATTGCTGCTCAGTACCTCCAAATCTAGTTTCTTTATTTTAAGAATTACTATTTTTATTATTACTGTGAATTTGCTAGGCAAGCATGGACAAGGCTAAATCTGCGTCTGTACTAATATTCTTGAAAAAGAAATTGAATAGACTTCAAATTAGGACCTTAATAGAGGCCCTCACAGCACATTGTCTCATAGGAAATCATGCAAAGTTGTGGTAATCAGGAGGATTTGGAAACAATTCAACACCTTTTTTGCACATACCCGTCTCTAGTCAGAAGCAGGAACCGATATTTGAGATACTACTTCTTCATGAATGTAGATAATCTATACACTTTGGGTATCAACAACCTTTTACGCTCAGTCGAAAGCTCAGGATGGTTTAATATGGAAGGGAAAATGTAGCCCAGCTCTCAACGCACCCATTTTGTGGTCTAAGTGCCATCGCTGTCTCTATGTGCAATGCGGCTGCCACACCTAACCTAACCTAACTGGGAATAAAGCACTGTAAACATTTGGTTGTAAGCACCCAAAGTGATTGTCTCAGTAAAGTTCCCCAAGAGCTTCTTCCTCTTCTTTTGTTCGAGCGTCTTCCTCTTCTTTTGTACCTTGCCGAAGCAACAAAATTGCTCTGGCCTGTAAAATAAATTGATGCTCCCAACTTTGCCAACCATTTACTGATATATCTCCCTTTTTTTGTAAGCATTAAAATTGAATAAAATCTTTCTCCCAGCTAGCTATTTCTTAAAATTGGGGAACAAGTGGTAGTCCGAGGGATCCGACGGTGCCAAGTTTGCAGAGTAGGAGGGATGTGAAACGATTACTGCTGAGGCGTCAGCTGGTGCGGTGCCGTGATGAAAAACGAAAATCACTCGACTTCTCCGATTCAAACGAATATCAAACACAAAAAAATATACCGATTTGGGTGAAACTTGGTGCGTGTTCTTTCAAGGGACGCTACTAACTAAACATAATCTCTACATGGGCCCCAGTGCCATGTTTCTAACTTTCCGAATGGTACTCACGCACCAACCCATTCGGTTACGGCGTCGGCCTTCTTTCCAAATATAAAATTTTATATTCTGTCCGGGGACCGCAGTAAAGAGGGTTCAAATTTAGTAATTCAACCAGACTTGAGCACCTTTTACTCTTAATATAGAATAGATTTGATATTTAGAAGGCAAAAAGCGACAAAAAGAAAAAGGTTAGGTTAGTTTAAATGGCCCTTGCTAGGGGCCCACTTGAACAAAGGGGGAAGGGGCTTGGAAAAAAAGGAAAAAGGGGCTTGGATTACAGGATGACGACCAACACTAGCGATTTACGTTTGAATTAACCGCTTTAAGCTACTGATGAATTTCATCAGATTTGTGATATTTAAACCCACAATATCCGCCGGTGTAGCAAAAAAGGGAGAATTCAGATGTTAAAACCTTTGCCCGACGAGAGTAGGAGAAGATGCTGATCCCAAGTCTCGCCGCATGGACACCTAACGGACAATAAAATACCTACCAAATGCGATACCTGCGGCTTTGTTAGCCTTAGAAGTTCTCTCGAGCGAGGGCGCTACCCGTGGTAAGAAGGATCTCGCAACTTTGCATGTTTGCGCACCAGCCCAACCCTCGCTGAGTTGAAGCGAGGCCCGTCTTTCCTTGAGCAGACCACTGGTTATCAAAGGATTTCCAATCCTCTCGAATTGCGATGAAGTCGTCTCCAGCGTCGCTTGTCTAGCCACCTCATCGACGCAGTTGTTTCCCTCTATGCCGCTGTGATCGGGAACCCAAATGTGCTAATATCGAAGTATTCGGATGCAGTCGGGAGAGAAGTCAGGCATTCCCCGACTAATTTCGAACGTATAAACAAAGCGCCCAAGGCTCTAATTGCCGCGGTCGAAGTAGATATTTACCTCCTTTACTGTAATTACAGAAGCGAGCAACCAATCCACTGCTTCCTTAATTGCCTTACAAGCCAGTGATCTCATAGACGGTGGAATACTCTGGCGTAATGAGGATCCCGTCATTTAAATAAAGGGTAAAAATATTTAAAGCAAATAAATCAGAAAAATTTGTTGGATCCAAAGTATTCCTTCCTGATACTCTTCAAGATTCGGCAATCGCTTAGATGAAAGAAATAAGTAAGAAAAGTTAGATTTTTGGATTGGAACTGAGAAGCTACCATATAATTTTCAAAGTAAGTTATGAGTAAACCATTCATGCAGAACGAAGTGATACTCCGGTACGTCTAAATTTTTTTAACAGCGGGTAAAAGTTACCTAATTTTACGGGTTAATCTGATATTTTTTTAAGAAAGTTCCGAAAAAGTTCTTTTAAATAAAATATGTGATAACTAAAATATTGTCCGAGAATAATTATCTGAAAATTTCAGTGTAGGTTGCCGATGACATAAAGGGCTTTTACTTGTAATCGGATGAAATACTCGCCTACCTATATACCTATATATATATGCACTTTATTTAGGTATATATGTGTATGCTCCTTCGTACATTACGGCAGGCCCCGTAGCCGAACGGGTTGATGTGGAGCTACTATTCGATATTGTTCGTCTTTCAAACTGGCTGTGGGCACTAAACACTAAAAATTATAAAAACTATTTTCTAATAGCGGCCGACCCTCGACAGGCAATGGCAACCCCCCAAGTTATTTCTGTCTGTCATGAAAAAGTTTCTGATAAAAAATCAGAGAACCGAGAATTGTTCTCGCCTCATTGAAGCCATTTTAACACTAAGCTTAATACTAAGTCGTTGTTGCAAATTCAAATCCATTTTTGAAACTGTAAAATATCGAAACACGTACAGAGGTAAATTTACTCAAGACGGCGTAACTTTGCAAACGTCAAGTCATGGCAATGAAATTTTGCTAGGCATTTTAATCACAAAAGTGGCCACCTAAGAAAAAAAAAGAAAAATTACAGAACTAAAATCAGTTGACTTAGAGCGTCATTTGGCGGTTGTTCCGGGAACTGTTTGATCAAGGTGGTGTATGTACTCTGCATACAAAGAAATTGGAATTATAAAAATTATGATATTTTAAGAATTTCGGAAAAGTGTTAAGATTTACGTGAGCTGTAACTGACTTCAAAGTACAGTCTGTGTCAGAAAAAAGGAACCGCAATTATTCATGAAGTATAAAAGATATATATTTAAAATTTACGAGCCGCAATTGCTCAATAAGCCGTGTAGTCTCCATCGTTCTCGAGTATAGCCTGGCATCTTCTCGGCATGCTTTGAACCAGCTTTTCTGCGTAGTTCGTCGACAAACAGGACCAGATTTTGCGAACTTGACGCACGAGTTGCTTTAAATCGTGGATGACTTGCGACATTTGGCGTAATCACATAGAGCAAAAGTTGGACGATCACTTTAACCTGCTTTCTTGTCGTCACTCGCTTCAAGCCGCGCTCGGAAAAATCATCGATACAAAATTTTTGTACACTTAATACCGCTGATTCAACATCACAACAAACTTTTTTGATTTTTTAATCACTTTTGCAGCCGCGGCGTGAGATAATTTCGGCCCTTTCGAATGCGTGCATAAAAATACTGCCTCAAAACGCTTCGCCTACTTGTCACTCATTTTTGCTTAGCTGCGTTTACGGGAAAATTTTTCGAGCGACACTAACCTGAGTTAGCACTGGCGTCGTAGCCCTTGAGTGGGACTATTCCGCAACAAAAAGCAGAACGAAATATATCTGGTAGTTAAAAGAAAAGAAAATTGGGTATTTTCTTCTGACACAGACTGGACTTCAAAAAATCTTCATACTGTTGATAACATTTTGAAACATTTTTGTCCAGTCCTTTGAAGCATAAACTCCAGTATCATGTGATGTGATTTTTTAGAAAAAAATTTTCAAAGATCTATTTTATTTATAAGAAAACTCCAATTATGGAGGTATTTTCAAAGGCGTGCAGCTCGCGCAAATCTTTATATTTTTCCTAAATATTTTGACGAAGATCTTAACATATATTAATTCTTATAACTCCGTTTGGAAAAGCCGTTCCTTTTTTTAATTTTGATTACTTTGGTGAGACACCCTAATGTACATTTATACATACACTCATATTAGGTATTTATTTCAATGCAGTATTTGGCATATTAAACAGACCGACATACAGTTAAAACTTAAAATACTAATGTAATTTTTTTTCAATACACACGCACACATACAAGCAAAAACATACATATGGCGATGCTTTATTTGTAACTAAAATTAAATCGGAAACGATTCGGTTTATCGATCGATCCAGACGTTCAGGAATGCAAATGTAAAATATTCGCCAGATCAGCAGACGAGGCAGACAAAGTTGCATTCAACACAGGAGATCGTCTGAGAATTGTCACATATTGGCTGCTGATCGTTGAGCACAACTGTTTGCAAAGGCCGTGAAAGAAACGGCCAGCAAAAGAAATATTAAAATGAGCCTACGGAGTTGGGTGCTGAAAATTGTTTACCATTGTATAATATTTTAGATGCAGCATTGGTTTGCTCGAAAGTTGTATAAGAACCTTTTACAGTAACGCTCCCTCTTCGTCACGTAATGGTAAAGGCCCGAGAGTATTCCTACATGGAAAAGTTGGGCGATTCAGAAAACACTACTACCCCTAGTGGAATGAGAAGTTTTATACAGTCCGCTCAAGGATATATGTATGTGTGTATGTATGTATGAACTTAATGAGCATCTCGATTTTTATTAATCCTAGTAAATCGCCAAGTGAAGCTAGATATTTTTTCAATAAAACATTTTTTTTTGTTTTATTGAAAAAATGAGCTAAGAGATTCTGGAAAAGTGACGGGAGAAAGTCTCGCCAGCTGCAGTAGCTTCCCAAAATCATTGCCGCTGCTGTAAATCGCCACATGGTGTGCGCTCTTTACCACCACTACCGCTGCAAAAGTGCCATGCAGTTTCATTGACTTAACAAGTATGCCAGGAATTTCAGCGGATGGCGAACATTTTCTGAAATTAGACAAGAACGTGATTTACGGAACCTCTGAAAAATAGCATCTTAATGGAACCGTCAACACAGCAAACGAATGTGGAAGCAGCAGCGCTCACTGGGTGTGTGAAAGTACAAGTGCATGAGTATGTAAATTAAAAGCCACACAAAAAGGAAACGAGGAGTCGGGGCGCGCAGAGAGCAGTGCCAAGAAAAGCACATGTGATACATTTGCAGCGCCGCAACTGTCACTGCCACTGTCACCGTTGGCTGATGGACCGTTGAAGGGGCGCTGCTGCTGCTGCACACGATCAATGTGGCGCACGAATGACTGCCTGGCTCGTCCTCTGATTTTCCTGCGTTTGTATGTGTATCAAGTGATCATCACTGATTTATGCTTCATATTGATCGTGGCACTACGTTGCTCGCCTCATGTGCCGCTCCGCGTTTTTCATGGGCGTTTGGTGCCCGCGGAAGCGCACAGCACAGCCTTCAGCATTTCGATTTATTTGCCACATGCATGTTTGCTGTTTTTCTTCTTGCTGCATGCGGTGACATATGCGATCAAAAGAATTTCCATTGCCATATATTTTATCGAAAGTCGCTTTATGTCGACTAAAGTTTCTGAATGTCTATTCAATGACCTGTTTTCGATTTATTTCGTCGCATATTTTCGCTGAAGCTTTTACTTTGGTAACTTATACCGTGAGGTTTTGGGGCATTCTTTGGTCGTGGGTGATCCTGTACATAAATGATGAATTGTGTTTTATTTTAGTAGATCGCTTTCTCAAATATAGAAGTGTTGAAAAAATTTGTCTTTAGGGTGCAAATAGAGGCTTCAAAGAGTTCATGGTTTATTTCCGTTATTGTAGTTTTAATCAAAGAAAGTGCAGCTAATAACTACTCCTGTTGTTGGCCAATATATACAGACGCGAACACAATTGACTCGATTCCTTTGCTAGGCAATCGGGTTAGCTTCTCCCTTGCCTGTTTGGGAACAGATTTCAAAGCATTAAACCATTAGAGTTGCTTGAAAAAGCGCATGAATATAGTATAAATATTACTTACTCATATACAGGGCATCGAGAGAAACCCAAAATATGTTTAAGGAGGCCTGTAACTGTGGCGTTAGACTGCAAACTGCTGAAAAAGGTCAAATTTTTATTGCGTTTCCTGCTGATTGATGATAACATAGAGCGATAATAGGTGCTGGTGCAACGAAGAGTCGAGACAGACAAGCTGCGATGCTGAAATCGCAATAACGCCGTTGAGTACTGACGCTATAATCACGTCTCCTCAAAGCCTCAGACTGCAGCATATTTGAATTGCGACTGGACCTTCTGTCCACTGAAAGAGACTGAGTGGCTCCACAACAACTTTCCTGCTGCAATGGGGGTTAAATGGTAAACCTAGACTTTTTGCATGTCTGCCGATCATCCAATGACCGGTGAACACTGCTATGAACTTGGAAATTGAATAGTGTCGAGTTCCCAAGACTTTCTGAGTCCTCTGTCTATTGTACTGGGACTATGGGGCCAAGGAGTTTCCGAATTAGCAAATGAAGAAATGGAGCTCCATATTTTCTGCGCTTTCCTGAGAAATAATTTGTGCAGTTCCCCTTTAACAACTGTCGTGGTAATGCCGATGACCAGGTGGGAGGTCTCTGATACCAATTCAGTCCTCTTCTTGGCAAGCTCATCAGCAATTTCATTTCCCTTTATGTTCGTATGACCAATAACCTAGATCAGAGATATTATATGTTACCAGCACAGCCAAATGATTTGATCTCCTTACAGGAGTTGTCTACTTTGAATCTACATCATGCCGTCGTCAGAGCATTGACCGCGACTTGACTATCAGAAAAAGTGCATGCAGCGTGCACATAACAGAAATGAAACTTTCACGGCAGACAAAGAAAGAAGGAGAGATGCGTGAGAGAATGAGAGAGAGAGAGAAGAAATATATATTCAAATAAATTCACAACATTTGCAGAGAATACAAATAGGCAAAATTTACAAAAAAACGGAGAATTGTCTACCGGTGTAGGTAAACGTCGGACACAAACTGTGGGTGGCGGTGTTATTTCTCACTAGAAATTAGCAACCACAAGGAAAAACTCAGGAAAAATAGCCTAAAGTGTATCTAAGATATATAATATATAAGGTATAGTCTCTCTCTCTCTCTCTTTCCTCTATGTCATATCTTTTTTCTCTCTCGCGAAACGAAAATGCCCAAAACGATGCATGGCCTTGAAATTTTACTCTCCATTCTCGCTCGTCCATCGACGCCTAAGAAATTTCATTTCAAAAATGTTCATATCTGCCTTGTTCCCACGTTTCCTAAGCATTTTGCAAGCCTGCAGGATTGCAAAGACTTCTGCCAGAAGAACATCAGTAGTATTTGGCAATTTTAAGGAAATGAGATTCCATCTTAGAGCTGTCAGTGAAGAGGGACCAGCTTCGGTGCAGATTTTCTCCTCATTTCAATCCTGCATACTTGGAAAGATTGCTCTGGCACGACCCTCAAGCTGCAGTGTGCGGATAGAGAGATATGTACGAAGTTCAGAGGGATCCAGTGTTAACTGCCTAAAAATGCTACCACGTCTCTTGAGAGATAGCCTCTAGAGGACAATATCTTATAACTTGATTGCTCTTTGAGCAGCGGAAATAACGTAAAAGTCGAGGAGACAGAGGTTACTTTGGATAATTCTCAACTGATGCGTGTGTTGTTCCATCCTACAAATGTACGTGGAAATTTAAATAAATTTGGATTGGTATCCTTTAAATTAAATTTTTAAGCCCAATGTTTCGGACTTATCGCGACGACATTGTTTTAAGTAGGTGCACCACAGCACTGTAAAATTTTTTTTTAATTTATTCATCATTCCTTCGTTTCCGCTGCGAAGCATAGGGCCTAATTAAAATTTTTCCATCTTGTGCGATTCGCGGATATATTTTTTACTTGCTGCCAGGCCATTGTTTTGTTCACGGCTTTGTATTCCTCTTCGATGCAGCGTCGCCAAGACCCCCAAGTTTTGCCCTTCTGTCTGCTGATTTCAGTGCCACCTTTACGAAGGGTATGGCCAAACCATCTCCATTTACATTTCTCTTATTTCAGTTGCGATTGGTTTTTGATGTCATCGCCAATGAAATTCGGTGTTAGATATCCAGTTGTCTGGGCACCAAATACGTAGAAAGCATCTCAAGCAGCGGTTCACGAACACTTGAAGCTTCTGTACAATTTCCGCAGACAGACACCAGATTTCACAGACGTAGAGCAGAACTGATTTAACGTTTGAGTTGAAATTGTTTGCATTACTTAAAGTGGTCGCATTCATAAAGAAAAGTTCGTTGAACAGAGGCAGGCAAATCATGGACTAGAAACTGGCATGGCATTATTTACTTTACTACCAAAACACATGCAATTCTTAACTGGCTTATGCAATAATTAATTTACTAAAATACTTCGTACAGAATTCCCAAGGCACTAGAGGCAACCACTTTGTAATAAAAGGCTTTGGTTTTAGTATCTTTTGTCCTTTTAAAGTATTTCAGAAGCCGCAAAGTTGTAGGGTAGGTATACAGATACTCAGAAGGTACATCAAATCATTAGTATTCTATAGATGTAGTCGCAATTTCGTTATGAATGATGCCCTCGAAACTACTTCATCCATAACTAATTTTAGGTCACACGAAGTGGTAGGGTCTCCTCACCTCAATGACCATCTCCCATCTAAAAATTAAAATACGCTGGCACGTGTATGCAAACCTAATCTTTGTTCAACTAAGCTAAAAAGTGGTAAACTGTGAAATCCAATACTTGGTATTGCAATTGAAATATTTTAATATGTGCCAACCTATGCGTCTCTTGGTCTACGCGCTCAATGGCGAACACAACGCCAGCCACACTTTGACGCATATCAATTATCAACCTGAAATTATGAATTATGCCCTCGGGGCGCAAATCCTTATATCGGTTACACAAAATACATGAAATACAATGCAACAAAAATGGACAATAACCCATGCTCCGGATTCACTTTCTAGGACGCCATGCTGCTTCCTTCCTTCCGCCAAACGCCTCCGCATAAAACGGCCAACAAACGAGCGGTGGTCGGAGGACTTAACCATCTCACATGTGTGGTTAATTATAATTACGTAATTTTAATATCATATCCGCATACATACACACTCCTGCCACAATAAACACAACAAAGCGACGCCACCACAGCTAAATGTGCAGATGTGTATGTGCGCCGGTTGGCAGGTATGTTGACGTTCGGTTTAATTTGTGCACGCAATTGCGGTTTATTGGTCTGACTTAGAAGGCGGCGCGCCGCACACAGGTCCTGGGAGGGTTGCTTGGAGCCAAGCCATTGTGTCAGCGCGCTCATTTGAGCATTCAGCACACCGAGACGCAGCAAGTAATGATGAATGAAATGCGATTTTCAATGACAACAACAAACCACCCCTTGTGTTGACGTACAAACGCACCTCCCCCGCTTTTAATCGACTCACTCCACTCCTTTGCAGGCAACTTTGATTGAGCATAGGCGGGATTAGTAGCTCTGTTTGCGACAATGTCTACTGCCATCGGGAAGGGAGTGAGTGCGGTTGGGAAGAGGGGTGGCCGGGGCTTTCGTTGTTTGTGCACTCGGCTGAAAAATATTGGCTTTTATGCTATTGATGTCGCAAAGAATTTGATGTCTACTGACAATTAAACAATGCGATCAACTTAAGGCGCGCGCAAACCGCACTAAGGAGGCGGCGGTAAATTGAGGCTGAAGTTGCGTGTAATCCGCGTATCACTCGTTTGATGGCAGCGCTAAATCTTTGTAGTTGACTACCAAATTGGCTTGCTGTGGTTGTTTTATGGCAAGTTTGAGGGAAAACTCATGTAATTTGCGGGATTCTCCTGTTTATTAGCGGGATTAAGGCGTCATACAACTTGGTAATGAAATTAAACTGTGGTGCGCAGGTGGAGCAAAAAAGTCGAGTAAATATTTCATTGACGTTCAATACCAGTAATAAGTTCATGATTTACCCTAATACTCGCGCGACTCTTCTAATGTGAAACCTTTGTATTGAAATTCCACTTTTGGGTAACAATAATGCCAGCAATTACTGTTATCACTTGTGAGCCCCAGACAAAAGCCATAACAACAATCTTCCCAATTGGTTATAGAAACTTCATAAGGCCAGCGCAACGCCTGTATAGCGAAGCGGAGAGTCGTGCGTCTGGAGTGGCTATGAAATGGGTGAATGCGCAGCCAACGCGTTGCCATTAGTTAACTTCACTTTTGATTGATTTCAATTAATCTTGGGTGCGTGTAATTAATCATTGAACACTTTAATATGGTTAACAACTTCTGACCAAGCAACGGTTAAAAAGGTTCGGTTCAGCGCACGAACAAGTAACTGGCTAAAGCGCAGCACCGCAGCGGACGGACATGTGAGTAGTGTACGTCAGCACTTAGGCTCGCAGCCTTGCTGCTCACTGTCGCTAATGTAAAAAACAGAAAAAAATGTGTACACACAAAACAATATAAAAAAAGAAGCGCATAGCTAAGGCGAGGAAAAGCACTTTTATGGTCGCACATTGATTTTGGACGCAAGATGCACCGCACAATGTTCGCGGCTATGGGAGCTTGTGTGGAAATGCGTTGGTGTTGCGCCCCCAATAAAAAACCAAACAGTGCTTGGCAACGGACAACGCGTCAAATGAGTTATGGGCCTGAATGCCAACGCAGAAGAATCACAACTCGGGTGAAAAGGAATTCCCAGTTGAACTGTTTGCTTCCTACTGCCAATGCCGCAACCAAACAACCAAAGCGTAAGCAGAGTATTGCCCACAAAATGGAAATAAGCAAACAGTGCCAAAATGAGTTAACTCAGTGCTGCCAACTAATTGTAATACTCGTATGTATATTATTGTGCTTCATGCCCAACTCTCTCTAGGCAGCGCGAATGTGCCACAGCAGCAGCCGAAAACATATGCACTTCAACTGCTAGGCAGCGTGGAAAGTTGCGCGCTACGATTGATGGCTATCAATGGCTGTGAATGATGTTGCAACATTCCACCCGCCCAGCTCGACGCGCCCTCGCGAGCACACTTTCGGTGCGCGTAGCAAAAAACAAAAAAAAACAAAACAGAAAAAACAGCAGAATAGACGCGATCTTATGTGCAACTTAACATTGTGGCTTGCTGCACTCAGCTTTTGGAGTATTGATTTTCCCAGGGTTTAATGGCCATTAAAACAAATGACTGGAAGCGTTTTACGGGCGAGCGTGAAGCTCAGCGCTGGCCGCTCTTTGATTGCTTTATGCGGTAAGCGAATCGCAAGCAGTGGAAGAAAGTAGGTTGCAGGTGGGGCGGTTGGTGCTTGGCGTATATCATTTGAATAACTTGATACAGTTTGATGTTAATTTATTAGACTTTGATTGAAATTGAAGCTGAGTGATTTCTGGCATGAATCGTTGAACACTGTAGGCCTGCTTCATGCCCCACGGTGATTTAAATGCAAAGAAGGTACAAAACATGCGCTGCTATTTCTATTGCGGCATCAGACGAGGTATATTAAGATAGGAGAGGCAAACCTATGTAGACTGGTCATATACGGGAGAGTGGTCTCGTACTGATAGCTCAAGTGATATAGGTTTTAAGGAGGCACAGAATATTTGCTTTTGCTGAGTGCTATGCTGAACTCTGCAGAGAGAAGTCTTTTTACGTCTGATGCCGATTTGGTCAAGGACAATCGACTACTGAAGGTGGCGTCTTCCCAAAACAGTTTTTTTATTTTTCGCGATTTTGACAAGTATGACGTCAGGCTCCTTACCAATACAAAACAAATAAATAAAACGAAAATGAGGAGGAGAACTTGCACCTTTGTGCGTGGCATTATTTTGATTTGTGAGATTTCAACTTAACAAACTAATGAAAGCGAAGCGCCGTGTGTTAAACTGTAAAAGTGCAAATGAATATAAAGCCTACAAATGAAGTTTTGTTTTGCGTTTTTATGTCGATGTGTGCGTAAAACTTTTTGTGTTTGGTAGCTTCTAAAGGGTTTTCCAATAACAGGTGTTGTTTCAAATATCCCGCTATTTCGGTAGATGTCACCTTTGAAGCTGTCATTTTTTGATATTTGAGAAGTAGAAACTACATACGTCATTCATAAAAATGGAACGATGCACGCTTAGACAACGCACGGAATGATTAAAATTCACTATAAAATGGAGAAAATTTGCAGCGACGGTTCGTAAAACTCGAACATTTTTGGGTCATCGTGAAGCACCTCTGTCGGACCGCAATACAGAAATTGGTGAAACAATTCGAGCTGTAGGGACAAGTTAGTGATGTGAAGAATAAAACCCGTGCACTTCGCTCAAGAACAGCCGAAAATCGAAAATATTGTTGTAGCCGAAAGTGTTGAAGAAAACCCAGGTTTGTCCATTCGTCGTCGTTCTTTGGAATTAGGCATTCCACAAACGTCACGACACCGTATTTTGCATAAAAATTTGGGTCTTAAGGCTTATAAAGTGCAGTTAACACAAGAATTCAAGCCAGCCGATCATCAACAACGTCGTGTCTTTACTGATTGGGTCGTTGGAATGCATGAAAATTATCCGGAATTTCAACGAAAAATCATCTTAAGTGATGAGGCCCCTTTCCATTTCGGTGGCTTCGTCAACAAGAAAAATTGTCGGATCTGGCGCTCAGAAAATCCAAGAGTTATTATTGAAAAGTCTCTCTATCCTTAACGTGTGACTCTTTGGTGCGGTTTATGGTGCGGCGGAGTCATTGGACTTTACTTTTTCGAAAATACAGCTGGAGCAACAGTTACGCTGAATGGATTGCGCTATCGAGAGATGATTAACGATTTTTTATGGCCGGAATTGGATCGTATTGATCTGGACAACGTTTATTTTCAACAAGACGGCGCTACGTGCCACACAAGCAACGAAACCATTGATCTTTTACGGGAATAACACCTCTTATTGGAAAACTCTTTGTTGCTTTCGCCTACTCTCCCGCTTCACAAACAAGTAATTGCCCTTCCTTTTGTTTGCGTATTCTCGGAGCCTGAGGTTACAGCTAATGCGGAAGGCGCAATCTTGTATGCTATTTCTCTTGAAATTTACTGATATTAGTTTCGCATTTATTTAAATACATTTCGGTGTCGTTGCTGTAAGTATTGCCAGATCTCTTGCAGCGATTTGTGGTTGGATTGTTGGCCACATTTCATTAAAAAAATATACGCAGTTACCGCTAGTAATCATTTTTACGCTGAAAATTAATTGAGGTCGGCTTCAAACCACCTACGAGAGTATTGCTACTTTTGGCTTTAAGTTCGACCAATCGACTATCCTGCAGCCCTTTGGGAAGTGCCCACTTCTAATGCAAATATGCCGCTTTGTTTTTACTGCTTCTTTGTTAATTGACATTTTACTTGTTTTCTGAAGTATTTTTACCAAGGTACACACACACACACCATAAAGTGGATCCAACCAAACTATGCACAAACAAATTACGTTAAAGTTAATGAATGACATTTACTGTGAGGCAGACAATCATTTAGGTGTCATTCACAATCAGTTGCTCGCTGGCTGGTGAGGTGACCCATCAACGAAATGACACTCCAAATTAGTGCACTACGCCGCATATTTGTGCGCCGAACCAGTTAACATTGAAGTGGTCAAACAGATCGAAGCGGCCAACTGGGCCTACATGCATTCAGCACCCAGCTCAAGCACCCACATGCCTACATGCCCTTGTACATATATATACATATGTACATATTTACATTGAAACGGGTGTGAATGTATGCGGCGAACAAAGCTAAAAAGGCCTTTGGCCAAAAGCCAACATAAACCAACCATCCCACGCCATTTTTAATGCTCCACTTTGTCCGTGGCATATGGAAGTTCGACACTGGCGGTGACGGCTGGTGTTTGTAAGTGTGTGCACTCGCAGCCATATTGTTAGTGGCCAATAATCACAACGGTTGGCTGATGTGCTGACATTTTACCTGTCACCCGCTGGCAGCCAACGAAAGCAATGGGGAGTTGAAAGCGCTGTTGAAGGTGTGAGATTGCGTGAGAAGACGGGCATACACAAACACACTGACATATTTCAGTGAGTATACATAGTAAATTACCTGCTTATTTCCCTCCACACACATACATGTGTGTGTGTGTGTGAGTGCTGGCGAGTGGGCGACGGCAATTCGTTGACAATGACCAAAACGCCATCAATTTTATATGAATTGTTGAAGTAGCAATTTAATGTTGTTAATAATAACAACAAATTTACAACTCTACAGTTCCAGCAGTTTTTCAATTGCGCAATATGCGAGTGAGTGTGTATGTGTGTGTACATGCATTGATGCAAGGGTGACATATTCACTTTCAACCCATTGTCAAATGCCCATTTAATTGCATCATAGCAGCGTGACACGTTTGACTTTAATGGATTTGTGGTGTTAATATGACAATAATTTGGGGGTTTTGGTTAGCAAAATTAGTCTCATTATTTTTAAGCCAAATAAATATTTACGTATTTTAGCTTTAGCTCTAGCTTTAATTTCCTATTATTCTTGTAATAATTCTTAATAATTATAATAAACTCTACGGTAGTTCTGCTCCTGCCCGACCAGTGCGAGAGGTGCAGTTTGCATAAAAGACAAGAGTTCGTCAAGTGTCGAGATTTAAAAATTCAAGTTGCAGTAAATGAATTTGGGGAGTTTTGGAAGTATTATTAAATTCCTTCAAGAAAGAATACAGTTTAATGCTCCTTGCAGAAATTTTCGCCGTTGCAAGATTTTTCGCGTTGGTCTTAGTAGGACATTATATAGAGTCAATGCGCCACTCGTTACATGGTTGTCTGACCTGAATTATCTGTCAACCCTTTTGGATTTGGACCTTTCTTAGGCCAAACAAGTATTTCAAATACAACAGAGTAGTAAACAAAATCACAGGCGACTTCGATAAGAAGAAATATTGCATTGCCGTGTATTTGGACATCGCGAAAGCTTTTGACAGAGTATGGCACAAAGGACTTCTATATAAGCTAAAAACCATTTTACCACTTAACATATTTAATATCAATAAAAGCTACATGACTGATAGACACTTCTTCATAAAATATGACGATGAGTGCTCTGTTATCTTGACGGCGTCTGCTGGAGGGAAGGAAGCGTACTGGGCCCCATACTATACTTAGTATACACAGCAGATATACCAACGCCAACTACTCGAGGATCAATGATAGCTACATTTGCAGACGACACAGTTTTAATGTCAGCTAACCACAATGAAGAAGCAGCAACAAAAACACTGCAAGATATGCTATCAGCTACAACACAATGGTTTGAAAAATGGGGCATTGAGGTCAATAAAGACAAAACACAACATGTAATATACGCGAAGAGAAAATCTGCAAGATATCCAATCCAAATTAACGAGGAAGACATAAAAATACACTCAAGTGCAAAATACTTAGGCATAACGATTGACTCAAAACTCACATGGAAAAAACACATACTGAACAAGAGAAACGAGATGAAAAACAAATTCCGACAACTCTACTGGCTACTAGGAAAACAATCAACCCTACGCTTACTTAATAAACAAATGATATACAAATCAATAATCAGACCGACATGGACCTTCGGACTAGAAATTTGGGGGACTGCCAGTAAATCAAACTTACAAATCATTCAGAGAAGTCAATCTAAGATGCTAAGGACAATCACAAACGCAAATTGGTATATAAAAAATGACGACATTCACCGCACCCTCGACATAGACACTGCCACTGAAGCAGTAAAAAGAAGCAGCAGTAAGCACATCTTGCGACTATTAGAGCACAAAAACCATGAGATGAGACTGATACCGGAAATGGAACTTAATGACAATAATAATAATAATGTTCTCTTTCAAAGGGAAGGGACATTTTAATTCCAAACCCTAACACCAATTACTTATTGTTAATATTAACAGATCGTAGTTTATAATGGAAATGAAAAAAAAATAAAAAAATACAATTAAAAAATGACTTTCTATGTAAGAAATCAAAATAATACCTTGTAAATATTTGTTATTTTAGTTTTATAATTATTAATTTCGTTAAAGTTCAATTGAGGCTTGTATATATTTTTAGCAATTTAATGGTTTCTTATGTTGATAATCTAATTTTTACTACACTTTTTAATATTAAATATTGTAAATTTGTATTTTAGTTCTGAATTCTTAAATGTCTGCTCAGAATTTTGTTAGACATTAATGAATAAATAAATAAAATAAAAAAATAAAATTTTTTTATTTATTTTTAAGTGTGTTTCTTTTTTATTTTTGGCTAATTTAAAGTTACTGAAACTGTAACTTAAAAAAAACTGTATTATCAAACCAAAGAATGTTAAAAAAGGTCACTCTGAGAAGATTTTAGTGTTAATGAAAATTTGTTGGTTCTTATGAAATTTGATATTCTAAAAGTGAAAATTTAATTTTTTGCTCCTTTTAAGGTTATGTTGGAATATTAATTCTTCTTCTCTCAACTCTTCTTAACATTTTACAAAGCGTTTAAATTGACTGAATGCGAATTAAAACCATAGAGGTGCAATCGTTTCTTCCGGTCCTCAATCCTTAGTGGGGCATAGGGCATCAAGAGGTGTATTCATAGAAAAAAGAAGCAAAAAAATACCAGAAAATGCTAAAGAAACCATAATGGCATTTTCACAAAACGAGTACCTTATCTAGTTACATAACCTCAATATCGCAAAAAAGTTGTTCCCTTAACAAAAGAGTTTAGCTTACCAAAAAAAAAACTCATAAATTAAATTGTACATAACCATAACACATTTATTTAAAAAAGCCCACGTTTAAATAAAAATGGTCATGCCTACAAAGTTCATTAAGTAATTCAATAAAAAATTGGTGTTTTATTTTCTTTAAATGGGCATTTTACTGCATTTTTATATCCAAAGTTAAGTAACACTGCAGTAGCGCGAGAGAGATTTGACTGCTGAAAGGAGAAGAACACCAACATTTTTTTTTAACGTCTGGCCACATTGCCCGCGATTGCGCTAATGCTAAATAAAACTTAGTGAATTATTTAAAAAAAATGTATATTTTACAAAATTAGAAATATAACATTTTAATAAGAACACGCTAGAAAAATGTCATGAAGAAAGAACTAAAGCTCCGAGAGTAAATAACAAAAAAAAAGAAGCTAAATCAAGTTTCGAAACTGGTGCTTATGTGACGTAGCTCAATTTCAAATTTGCTTAGAGCAAAGTAACGGTACCAGGATAGGCGCCATCTCATTATTCTTTCCATCATGGGTAGAACTAATAATGCTTCCATGCTCCATGCTCCAATTTCTAGAACTTTCAGAGAATTTACTTAGCTTGCAAATCATATTGGCCTAGATTTTTCTTCCACAAAGTACCACTTCTAAATGTTATTAAAATTAATATTTAATTCGATTCTAAGTATCATCGAAGGAGTGGATAAGTCCGCTACCCTGGTAGCCAAATCACAAAAGATGGTGGCGCAATTGGAGATGTGACAGCTCGTATTTGTAAAGCACGAACTGCGAAGTTTCAATTGATAATGCCATCTGCACGGATAATTTGTCAAGAAATACAAAACAAAAAATTTACTACATTCTACTAGAATGTGTGGAACTAGAATGAATGATTCTTAGTATTCTCCAATACTCTTTCTCTGTAAACTATAAGAAATGTTAAACTTTTTTCATTAAAATGAAATAAGTCAATTATAAGTTTAGTTCATTTGTGATTGCATTGTTTACCATTAATCTGTTTTTCATAGTCTGTAAAAAATACTGCATTTTTCGATTATTAAATAAAAAAATGAATTACCTATGGCCTTTCTAAAGTACTATTGGAAAGCTTTGTTATCTAAATAAATGTTTTTATTTAAAGGGTCATTGGAAAATTTACCTTCCAGAGGTCAACGCTCTTGCCAGTACCGAATTAAGTTTGTGAGCCCTTTTAGCTGCACATACGTAATAATGCATATGTACATATGTATCCATATATATATAGTGCTTATTAGGCCGGGTCGATTTGTGGGGAGGCAAAAAAATCGCCCATTGCTCTGTGAAAATCATATTCTAGGGATGAAAATAAGAAACTTTGCCGAAGGAACCATACCTCTAAAACGAATTCTTCGACCCCCAATTTGGGTCGAACTTTTCAGTTTCTTTTCTCATGTAAAGGCCAAAAATGGTGATATTTTGAAATGATTGTATGGGGAACCCCCCAGGGGAGTTCCAGGGAGTGTGCCACTGGCATGGGTGGATCGGCCGTCCAAAGTTAGTGGGGGTCGGTCATACATTTGGACTCGATTGGAGCACTCTAAATGGGTCAAAGTGGGATTTTTCGTTCGACCCAAATTGGGGGACATCAGAATTCGTTTTAGAGGTATGGTTCCTTCGGCAAAGTTTCTTATTTTGATCCCTAGAATACGATTTTCACAGAGCAATGAGCGATTTTTAAATCGACCCGCCCTAGTGCTAATACATCAATAACTACACAGAAATGTATATATGTAAATTGATATTCCTCATAATTCGTAATCCGCCGTAGAATATATTTGGTTTGCCCGCCAAAGTATAATCGCCTTTCACTTTTACTTCTTTCACTTACTGCTTCGCCATTATACAGCAACATTTCGAAAGCCGAATTTCAGCTCGTTCGAAATTCTTAACGAAATTTCTACTTTCTTAAGCATTCAAATATATTTTGTTGTGAAAATTGCACCCCTAAAACTCATTACTCACACAAATACCAGAACGTAGCCGAAAAGGTAAAACTTTCACGTTAAAATATTCTATGCCAACATACGCCAGTTGTTTTCTTGCTTATTTCTTGAGCAGGATACGTTTGACTGTAAAAATTCTTAGGCGCAGCGATAGACTGCTCCAGTGCCCTCCACTTTAGCTGTTGGCTGGAAGCAGAAGAAGCCACGCAAGTACGAAAAACGAACGATTTTTTATTTGCTGAAAATTTTGTGCCAAACTTATGCAGTTTCGAATAAATACTGTGATGTACTAATTGCTAAATACAGTTCAGTAGCAAATCTCATTTCATAGAAAGGCATCTCTTTTGTAAATTAAAAATTTCTTTTGTAAATTAAAAACAAAAAGCAGGCGAAGGCTGGTGTTCTGGTGCATTTGCATTTTTTGAGTTCTATTTCTAGAGTTTTGATTTCTGGTGCATTTATATACATTCGTAAGACATGCCCCAGCCAGCGGGTCCGCAGGATCTTCATTCGTTGCACTATGTATACGTCGGCGCAAAGCTCATTGCTACATTGCCTAAGATATAAGGCGTCGGCAAAGTGCAAAGACGCAAAATTCTTCCACAGAATTTTTCTCTTAAACACTCCAAAGGCCGCCGCATTGGGCATTGCTTCTGCGCCATACAATAGGACGGGCATAATGAGAGGCATATAAAGTGTGGTTTATGTTTTTCGAAAGAAATTTATTAGTCCATTGCCCGCTTAGTGTAAACTAGCACTTGTTCACGATTTAAAGTACGCAAAGATTTCGCCAGCATCAAACCGCCAATCGGCTCTCAGCGAATTTCAAGGAACCAGCTGATGTTTTTAAGTATTAAGTGAGACAACAGCGGTTTGTTTGCAACGGAGGCCTACAAAAACGAAGGTTGTGTGTGTTGGTTTCATATAAGAAATCAGCGCAGCCACAGTCCATGCTACTTCGTTGACATTTGAATAAGGAAGAGTAGGCATAACTGTGCTGTAAACTCTCCTTTGACATAGCAGCCAAAGTCACGCTAACAATTTTTTTTTTTGTTTGATGGCCAAATCTTAGAGCCTCTTCTATTCGCCACTTCTCTGCTCGCTATTCCACTATCCCTCTGCTCGGCTAAATTGACGAAAAATTTGCATGTGAAAGAAACAACATCGAACAAGATATGTTTATTTATACCAGTTGCTTCATCTATTCGCCTCTTGCTAACGCTTGGCGGAAAGAAGAGGCCTCTTTGAAATTGTTGGCAAAATCAGTTCTCCTTTAGATTTCATAGCTGGCATTATTAACGGTGCTAGTGTTGACTCCCCTCCTCACTTGGATGCTGATACACGAATAGGACGACTGCTTGTTTGATGACAGAAGGTATTTAGACTTGTCTTGGCTCATTTCTAGAACCATTCCCTTTGCTTTCTTATGAAACTTAGAAGAAGAACCTCTGCACGTTGGCGACGGCGTGTATCCTAGGCGATGAAACAATGAGATGTATGAGCTTTACGTCGAGCGCAACGTATGAAGATCCAGCGGCTTAGTTGGCTTCGTCCGAATGGATTCAAATGCTCTAGCTGGAGGTAGCAGAGGAAGAGGATCCGCTGCATTGGAAGGATCAGGTGGAGAAGAACTTGGCTTCACTTGTTGGCTGCAACTAGCGCCGGTTAGCTCGAGAAAGCAATGACGGGCGTGCTTTGTTAAACTCCGCCAAAATCGCGTAAACGGTTATCACACCAATCAAGAACAAAAAGAGGAAGAGCTAACGGTGCGTTTGTTGAGGGTGAACAGCTCCAACAATATTTTCCAGCATCGAAAAATTCATACGACAGGAAGTCTTGTTTGGTATGAAACGGTTCGGAGAAGATCCTGCCCAATTCTGACAAAACTGCTGGACACTAACGTCGTCTAGCCCAGCCGTATTAGTTTTGCGGGGAAACCTCTTAAATCTCTCTGTTCTGTTAATATCCATTTATAATAAAATATATACTTTTTAACGAATTTTGAATAAAGTTTCCCATACCTGCCGCCTTTCCGTTGGTATTTTTTTATTGCATCCAGCGTGTCGCTTAATCCCGCAAAAGTAATTTCAAATATTTGTAAACCAAACATTCCTAAAAGTTTTTACACAAATTTTAATTTGATTTCCTTGTTGGTGTATTGAAAAACGTATATATAGAAGTCTTCCCATGTCGCCCAATGCCTGTTGTAGTGCCAAATGTAAATTGCCGTAAAATTGTGTGTCGTCAAACTCGCGTCGCGTCAATGAGGGAAACTTCATTTTATCTTAATGTGCCAATAAATATCCAGAATCGCTGCAACTGAAATAAATTTGAAGTAGTATTACAAGAAATTATCGCATGCGCGGGAAAGAATGCCGTTTAATGGCATTGTACTGGGTTGTCGGAATGTTTGTGTGGCTGGCGATTAGAAGTGGCTGCGAAGGGAAAGCGATTGTAATTAATGTACCGCTACCAACTATTCGGCACTTCAGTAGGCGGCAGTTCGATTTCAGTATTATATGAGTACATTCAAATTTAGAGCTGCCGAAGTGCGGCATTTACAAGTGCGGGGAGTTGGATTACGCCAGCATGCAACTAACTAAAGAACAACAACAACAGCAGCCTGTACGTAAGTCCCTCTGCACGTTACGGTTCGAAAATAAAGCTCTGATCTTTATTGCGTTTCGCATTTCTCGTTCGGCTGTAATGAGCTACTTAACAACATATCAACGCTCCCTCAAAGTGGCTTCTTCCTTCGAACATCTGCCCATCTTTTGAATGTCTCGTGCCGCACTCAGCGCGCAGCAGCCACTCCTACGCTGCCTGAGTGTTTTTTCAACACTTCACACAATGAGACAGCTACTTAGTGAAAATACATTTTAACCCTCTCGAAATGAGGAAAAGGGGCCCATGTCTGCAATTGCATGTATCTGATGCTGCTCGGTGGATTGCCTACCTCTTCATCGATTTGTTTGTTTATATCCAATTGTAATGCGTTTTGATGCCACTTGACAACTTAATTTTGACAACCCATAAAATTTTATAGAACGCTTGTGATTTTGCGTTCAACACGTGAGTACCTTGAAGAATTGAAATGAAATTGTCGATCGCTCTACGAGTAGCGTGTGAAGTGTAAGTGGCACGTGTTGCAGCCCACTTCGAAAACCGTTGTTGCGTTAAAAGGGTTCGTGTGCCATTCGGCCATAAAACTGATTATACCCGAAGGCAGCAGATGGTTAGCTCTGTCGATCACTTGCGAAAGAGCACCTGAGATGTGGTTTTTTTTCACCGCTGGCATCAGTCTGCGCTGCATTAATTCATATTTCGAAATTTTATGGTTTTACGAAGGGCATAATTTATGAAAATGGATTTGTTTGGTATCATTTTTATTGTGATTTTTAATTGCAGATAATTTGGAAGAAACACCAAAAATACAGAAATGTCTATGAGACTTTTAGACAGAGTTGATCAAGCAGCTGGTATATTGACTTATGTTGAAAACTAATTCAAAAATTTTATGTAGCCCGAATTTGTCGTTATAAGTACACAGTTTTGTTTGCGCGAAAAAGCTTCGGTGGTATAGGAATGTGATATTGTGTCCAGCCACGCCTTAGTTTAGGTAATTAAGTGCTTAATTGAGTTATTGACTTTGCTGTTCACACAAACGCAATTAAGCTAACTCAACTAGCCTCCGCGAAGCCGGCTTGTCGTGGTGCGGAGGCTTAGTCGAATCACTAATCAGACCTTATCAGTGGATAGGAGTGTGGTCGCTTGAATACATTCCTCCTCCACTCCTTTGGTTCGGTCTGCTGTTTGAACGATGACCAAGCTCTGCTCTGGGGCGGAACAAGGTGTTATACGACCGGTGCCGAGGTTTAGCCTGGCTGAGGACCCATACCAAAAATAGTCCAGTTGCGAACGGAGTGCTCCGAATGCCTGGCGTATGGTGGCCACCTGCTCAAAAGGCGAGTTACGCTAAAACCATGAGTAGGGTCCAAAGAACAGCTTTTTTACGCAACTCTGGTGATTTAAGGACTACCTCAAACAAAGCGCTGGAGGTGCTAATCAACTTACCTGCCTCGGCGGACAGACTCAAAAGTATGACGCTATAGAAAGACTGGTGGTTTGGACACTCTTCTATTTTCCACTCTCTGAATAGTCACAAACAAGCAATAGACTACTCTCCTCCTAGACTCACCTTCGAAAGTCTCTTCAAGACGAGTATACCGCCAAGATGGGAGTGGCAGACACCAAGGCTATGGAGAAGGGGGGAATTAAATTTGTATACAGATGATTCCAAGCTAAGCGATAAGGTAGACTAAAGAGTATTTTCGAAGGAATTAAGACTGGAACTATCCGTTCGACTACCAGACTACTGCAGCGTCTATCAGGCAGAGGTTCCAGCTATAAAAGAAGTGGCGACTATAAATATATTCTCGGATAGCTAGGCAGCCATTACACCAATGAATGCCGCTATAGTCAAATCGAAGGTTGCACAGGAATGCCGGACAGCCCTAAATAATAATAGTGTCATATTCAAGATCAACCTTATTTGGGTTCCAGGGCACAGAGATATTGAGAGAAATTGCAAAGTCGATGAGCGAGCCAGAAAAGGTACTCCTCAGTGATAAAAGTACCATTGGAACACCTTTGGCCGCGAGTAAACCAATAATAAAAAACAACATTATCCAAGAGGTCAATAGGTCATGGAGAGATGAAGATATATGTGCAACAGCTAGGCCGCTATGGCCGCTAATAAACAAGAAAAGGACAAAGGAATTGTTTAGTCTCTCAAGAGATAATATCTCGAAGGTCGTGGCTTGTTTAACCGGTCATTGGCTATTTGGCAGGCATTCCTCGAGACTAGGAGTTTTCTCCCATGAATATTGCAGAGATGAGGAAGAGGAAGAAACAGTTGAGCACTTCGTTTGCAATTGTCCAGGCCTAGCTCAAATCAGAGCAGGTTGTCTAGGTTAATACTTTTTTAATTCTCTTACAGAGCTGTCTGGCGTGGGGTTTGGATCAATTCTACGTTTCATAAGAGCCACAAAATGGTTCCACGAAGGAAAGTAAATAGGGTTCCCGTGCAGCACAATGGTATTACAACGGACCTGTAAGGTCTAAGTGAGTTGGTCGTGAAGACCGACTAACACCATAACCTTCCCTAACCTAACTCAACTAGCATTTGATGGCATTTTGATGCAAACTGTTTTGATTTTCTTTATGAGAATATAAAAGTGGAGATAATTTAGCTTTAGAAGAAAATTTAGTGATGTAGTCTGTCTTTGCGTGGATGTGCGCATTTTTTCCAATCGCTGTGACCTCAACTGCCAAAATTCCTAATTGCGGAATTAGGTTGCATGTCTGAATAGAGTATTAGTTGAACCAATAAGTATTGCGAAATGAATATGCCTGAATTTGTCCAGCCAGATTTTCCGCAAGCTGAAGTCTCTTTCAAATTTTTAACCATCCGACGATAAAATAGCCATTTTATACAAAAAATGCTTACTTTTTATGAAAATTGTTTTATAGCTTTGTTATCCGCAGGCTTTACAGATAAAATGGTACTGATGCTTAATGATACGCTGAAATATGCTTCTAAGTATTACATCAGTCATCAGGTGGCCAACAGCATCAGCCCAATTCAAGCAACAGCCGCACTTGTGAAGTAAAGCTTAGATAATCAGCAGAGGTGGAGAAATGTTATAATTGAGCAGTCAGCGCGTAGTCAGATGGTTAATCTCTCAGACGTTCAGCGCAAAAAAATGATTAACAAAATACGCGCCTGTGTGCAGTGCAGTGCGCGCTTAAGAGGCGGCAACGACGCGTTAACAGAGCAACAACTCAATAACCTGATTGTCGACGGCGCGGAAAGCAGAGGATTGAAGTACAACAATGCCAACTCATTTAGCCTCTTGTTGTTTTTGATGAATGATCTCATCAGTAGGTGTCGAATGTCGGTGCTCGTCAGCTCGTCAGTTGCTATGCTCTCATGATGTTTTTTTTTGGGAAGGGGCAAGTGAACGACTCATGAAAACATAATTTTCGCGCAAAAATGAGGGAATCCTTAAAATTAATAAAAAAGGTGTACAAGAGAATATAAATACAAGTGTACTTGGCATAAACTCATATATAAATTAATATGCATATGCAGGAATTGGTGCCTGTTCACATAGCCATGCTGATTTTCGAAACTACAAAATCTGTAATTCCCCAAAAAAAAAAAAAAAAAAAAAAAATACACGTCTTCATTCCCATATAAACAGCAAAAGCCAAAAGTGATAGCGATTTCTCGCTGCCCTATTGCTTGGCTACCACCTTCGTTCATTCATTTTTCACTTACTCTGCCTTTTTCCATTTTTTTCATTCGCACAAATACTTGCGCTCGTTCTCGTACTTCTCTAGCAACGTTCATTTCTTAATTTTCTATATGATTAATGATGTTAAATTATGAACTTGCTTGTTCCGAAATGACATGCCACGTCGATGTTAAACCTCAGTTTTGTTAAAGAGCCGAGAGAAATGACTTCATTAAAACCATTAGCGCCCATGTGTGAAATTCGATCGATTGCTTTGCCTTTGACCACAAACCATCAACTTATTGTTTGTACAAAAACAATAAAAAGTAGTAACAATATTGGTGTATTAGGCGAAGTAAAATTAAAATTGCGTGATTCACAGCCAGTGATACCATAAAAGTACTTATGTATGTGTGCATACATACATTTTTTTTTTTTAATTGAGATGCTATTACTCAAGTATCAGTAGATAAATATTGCGGTGAAACTTGTGCGCCTCATTGAGTACTGGTCCTGCGCAGACCGATATTTTAACTATATTTTTTCCTTCACCCCAATTTTAACGTCTTTGCTATTCGTTAACTCAATTCATACCGAAAATCGCTAAGATAAAATCAGCTGTTTGGTTAACATGCCGATTATCGCAAACTAAACGACAGTAATTTTGTTGTGGTTAAATTAAGGGGGGGTAACGTTTTTAAATTTTTATTTTTGCATTTTTTTTTATTTGGTTTTTTAAATGAAGAACCTTTCAAGAATATTCTGTGAAAATTTTAGATGAATCGGAGCAAAACTTACAAAGATACAGCCATGTAAGTGTTGCTACCTACCTGGCTCAACCGCGCGCCATTTGTACTTTAAAGTGTTTTCCCCACAACTTACGTTTTCAAAGTCGGTGCCCCTCATAACTTTGAAACTACTGCACCGATCCTTTTGAAATTTTTAACACTTTTTCTGTAGATGTTTTACAAGGTAACGCCGAAGAGTTTTTTTCGAATTTGTTGATACTTTTGTTTTTACGGTAACTAATTCACCGATTTTTTACGCGAAAATCGTGTTTTTGACTTTAACGTGTTCCCAAAAATGGAAAAATTTTTAATTTCAAAAAACCCTCTCGGCGTTACCCGGAGAAAACGATTATCTAACGAAATAACTTTGGTTTTTTGATTTCAGATGATTTAACACCGAGTTGCGTCCGAATAATTTCTGCCATTGCCGTATTTTTAAATATTTTTAAATGAAAATTTCACAAAATATACTTCAAATGCTATAGTTTTATGTAGTAAAAGATTTGACGAATAAATTTTAACTGTGTCATCAAACAAAAATCATAAAAATGTGCCTTTTTTTCCATGAATTAACGTTACCCCCCCTTAAACGGGAAAACAAGAATTCGTACTTTGAATTAAAACTGTGAAATTACATTAACAAAAACTTATTAAAAACACGCGAATATATTTTTTGAGTATTTGGCTTATCACCTGCCGCTTGGAGAGGAGGTAGTGAGCTCTCAAACAGTGAACAGACGTTTGCTCCAGGATGTGGACAATCCTTACCATTTGGCTGCAGGTGAGTTCTAAAAACTATTCCGGTTGACTCCAAACATGATTGAGGACCTAATTTCTCAGGTTCAAAGTCATCTTGGAGGTTCCAGAATCGTGTAATCTTCAAGCTAATTCAATTTTAAATTATGCCATTATACAAGGTCAAAAAATCAGTCATAAGAGTGGATCGATGAGATGGTGCATTATCATGCAATAAGCGCCAGCTTCCTCCTTTGCGGTATTCAAGGCGAATTCGACGAATGCGAAGCAACAAACGCTTCAAAACGCCAAGATAGAAAGTTGCATTGACGGTTTGGCCCATTGGCACGAGCGCCTTGTGGACAATTCCCTTGGAATCGTAAAAACAAATGAGCATCGACTTGATTTTGGACTTCTCCAAACACAATTTTTTGGGTGGTGGCTCGCCTGTGGCCTTCCACTCGGTACTCTGACGCTTAGTTTCAGGTTCATATTGGAAACACCACGTTTCATCATCAGTTACAATATTGTAAAGGAAGTTCTCGTCCTTTCTAGCCTCTTTAATGAGGTCTTTCGAATGTTGAATTCTGAGCAATTTTTAGTCCTCAGTTAACTTGTGCGGAATGAAACGTGCACTGACTTTTTGTAAGCCGAAATGATTGGTTAAAATGCGATAAATCGGTGTTTTGGAGATATTCAACTCCGGTTCCATGACTGTCAACGATGATTTCGGTTCACTTTTGATAAATTTACGAACAGTTTCGATGGAGTTTTCGGTGATTACTGATTTTGGGCGGCCCGTATGTTCATTGAGATTTATGTCCTCACAACCATCTCTGAAACGTGAAACGCGTAAACCACTCATGAACTCTAGCACGAGATAGACAGTCATCGCCATAAACTTCTTTCATCAATTCAAATGTTTCGGTAAACGTTTTATCGATTTTAAAACAAATTTGATATTAGCTCTTTGTTCGAAACTCATTTTTGTACCGATGACACAAACATGCTGCCACTTAAGACGCAAGAACTTCGCTTCCACTGCACCGAATGTCACCAAGTTTTCACTGAAAGTCAGCTAGGGATATAACTTCCAACACACTAACTCATTAAAAATATGGCGCCATTAAAAACATTTTTATGACGCCAGTCTTGTTTATTTTGGTTCTCACCATGTATTACTAGGTTGTAGCTGCACTGCGATTTTTTGGAACTGGTTGTTATCAACGACGCGTAGGTGAGCAATGAGGAATATCCAGGAGCCAGTCGTCCGTGAGTCGCAGCATACATCGTGTAACAGATGCGCTCAACTGTTCTATGTTTCGCGCAAAGGTGAGGCTTCCTATGACCAAAATGGAGCGGCAGCGGTAAAAGAAATTCGATTGGATTGCTCTACAAGCGGCGCGGCTTCTTTTAGGAGCTGTCGATGATATCCTCAAGTAATATATGCACAAAAAGTATTAAGTAAATATTAATTTCAAATAAATAATTATTTTACTTAAAAGATTTGGTGTTCGGTTTTGACCTAGAGGTTCTTCGAACATTGAGACGAAAAGCAAATATTTATATAGGTAGGCTTAAAACTGATTTCCTGACACATGACGCAAATTATTTCGTACGTTCACTTTGGCTTCTGCTGCAATAAGTTGCGAGTTCGAATCGTGATTCCACCATTCGTGATGGCTTTAAATTTTTAAAAATTTAAGAGTTCTTTTAATTTAAAAAAGGTAATTGTAATAATGAAATAGAAACTGTCCACCTTGTTTAGAGACTAATGTGATAACGGTTCTATGTATTAGTTATTAGTAAGCAGCATAGAAAATATTGTAGAAAGCATTTGGCGAGAACTAACAGAGTTTTTTAAAATGCCAAATGTTCTAAACTGGATCGGTGTACGGCAACGTTGCCTCAACACATCTTTCATCGTTTTTATATCAAAATCTCTTTCAATATTTTGAAAATGAATAATTTTTATTAGGTGCACAGATGTTCGTACTTCGATTTTCATTTGCTTCAAATCAAATTTAGTGCCAGCTTTTAGCGGGGTTAAATTTAAGTCTGGCTTTATGTTAAAAGCCAGGTACTAATTCGACTATGATTAAAATAAACTATGGATTTTCTTTAACTTCTGTTTAGCGAATATAGAACCGGCTTTTTTCACCATGGTTATGCACCCACAGGCCCTATAAATGAATATACATTCTGACAAAAAATATCGGAAATTGTTCATTTAAAAGGCGCGTGCTACAGATATGCCCAAATTTTTTTTGCTGGAATGTTGGCACAACTGTCCTCTATAGTGTCGCAGTGTGCAAGCGAGTTTGCTTTATCAAAAACACGGGTCTACGAGTGGCATAAGGTTTTTCATAGGGCCGAAGAGTCGTGGAAGATTTGCCCCGATCTGGTCGCCCATCAACGTCTTCAACGGATGAAAACACCGACAAAGTCAAGAAAATGGTGCTGGAAAATCATTATTTAAGTTTGAGGGAGATAGCTTGTGACCTTAGCGTGTCTCACAAATCAATTCGCAACATTTTAGACCTTCAATTGGGCATGAGACGCGTGGCTGCTCGATTCGTTCCAAGAAAGTTCAAAAAATGCACCGGAAGAAGGTGGCTGAAGACATGTTTGAGCAAGTGCATTAGGACCCAATATTTATCCAACGCATCATAAATGGAGATGAGACGTGGGTATATGAGTTTGACATGCAAACCAATCAAAAGGCGGCTGAACGGCGCTATCCACATGAGCCGAAACCCAAAATACCTTGAAGTGGTCAAAAGTCGGTCAAAAGTGAAAGTCCTGCTACTCGTTTTCTTTGATTATCATTGTGCTGTGCACTCAGAATTCGTTCCAAATGGGTCTACGGTAAATAAAGAATATTATTTGGAAGTTATGCAACGTTTGCGACAGAATGTGCGTAGGAAACGCCCCAATTTGTGGAAAGAAAACTCTTGGATCTTGCACCATGAGGATGCACCGTCTCTTCCAAAACCTCGACAAATATCATCGAACAATCACCGGATTTAGCCCCCTGTGACTTTTTTCTCTCCCCAAAACTTAAATTGCCACTCTGAGTCGATAGAGGCCATTAAGGAGAATTCGCTGAAGAAGATCTCTTCAAAAGCGTTTAAAAGGTGATTTCATGACTGGGCATATGTGGATCTTTGGCATATATGTATTGGTTCGAGTGGAGCCTATTTTGAAGGCGACAAAATAAATTTTGATGATTAAACCATTATTTTGCGTTTAATTAAACAATTCCGGGTACTAATTTGTTGGTATCCCCACAAAACTAATACGGCTTTGCAAGATGACGTTGCTCAACACCAGCAGCGCCGTCAGAATTGGGAAGGACCTCTCCGAGCCGTTTGATACCAAACGAGGTTTCAGACAGGGTGACTCGCTGTCGTGTGACTTCTTTAACCTGATGTTGGAGAGCATCGTACGAGCCGCAGAACTTAATCGCTCAGGCACAACATTTTATAAGAGCGTACAATTGTTGGCGTATACCGATGATAATGACATCATCGGCCTTAACAACCGCGCTGTTAGAACTGCCTTCTCCAAACTGGATAAGGAGGCAAAGCGAATAGGTCTGGTGGTGAACGAGGACAAAACGAAGTACCTCCTGTCTTCAAACAAACAGTCGGCGCACGCGCGTATCGGCACCCACGTCACTGTGACTGTTATAATTTCGAGGTTGTAAAAGACTTCGACGATGACAACATCCGATGAAGCGACGCTTGGAGTGCTCGAGAGAAAGATTCTACGTAAGATATTTGGACCTTCGCACGTTGGCAACGGCGAATATCGCAGACGATGGAACGATGAGCTGCATGAGCTTTATGACGACATAGACATACCGCAGCGAATAAAGATCCAGCGGCTACGTTGGCTGGGTCATGTCGTCCGAATGGATACAAACGCTCCGGCTTTGAAAGTATTCGATGCGGTACCAGCCGGTGGTAGCAGAGGAAGAGGGCGGCCTCCTCTGCGTTGGAAAGATCAGGTGGAGAAGGACTTGGCTTCACTTGGTGTGTCCAATTGGCGGCGGTTAGCACGTGAAAGAAACGACTGGCGCGTTTTGTTAAACTCGGCCAAAATCGCGTAAGCGGTTATCGCGCCAATTAAGAAGAAGAATTTGACAGAATGTACATCTTATTCAGTTCTGGTTGTGATATATTTGGATCGAGTAATAAAATCGGTATCGACCAAGTACCATATTAAGCTTTTCTTAGCCCAAACTTAGGAGTTTCACAAATATATCAGATATGACACAGAATTTTGTCGTTGTATGTGTTAGCAACATTTTCATAATTTCCCTTTTTTTTAACTAAAACATATTACAGTGAAGAAATAAGTTCTAATAATTTCAAAATCAAATGTCACATACACATACTCGTACATATATTTATAGTAAAAAGTATATACATAGATAAATAGCACAAGAATAGGAATGCCTATACACAACAATAAAAGCAACCAAAATATTTGTAAATACGTATAAGTACATACATACATATGTACATGCGCGCCACGATTATATCACTTTTTTCTAGCATTATTCCCTCTTTGTGAATGGAAAAAATAGGGACGAGTCCGAATTAATTAAGGTCAGCAAAAAACAAATGTGACAAAAAACTCCGCAAATCTGCCTCTTCATGAAGAAAGCCGACACATAACGCCTTATTGTGACAAGCTGTGAATTAGCTACCCGAGATAAATGAATTCTTTAACAAAACCTAACAAGAAAAAACACTTAAAAAATTTGCAAAAAAAGTAATAAAAATCGATCGGTAAAAATACATATCCTGCATAAAAAACCAATCACGTCGAATAGAGTAAAAGATGATCGAAAACTTCAAAACGCACCCTACTCCAGCATCGTCCAGCCATATCGCATCCCATTGGTGTACACACACTCACATTCCTGTCCGTGATCTACCCCTGTCTGACCTACTTTATTTGCTTACAAGAAATCTGCAATATCCAGCTGTGTGGGTTCGTGCCGAGTGGCGCATTTTCTTACCGATCGCCGTTGGACTTTTACCTGAGTTTCCCGCTTGCGTGTCTTGTTGCAAAGTAGAGCAAATAGGCAAAAGTTGCAGACGAAGGAAAATGTGCGAAAATCTACCCTAGAAAAAGTTGCGATTTCCCGCAGAAAACAATCGAGGAATTGTAACTACCGAAATCTACTTTCATTCTTTGCCCAAATCCGCTGGTTAATCGGGACGCGTTCCGCTCTATTTGCATTTCGGATGTCCGTTTCGTTTGCATGTCAATAAATTACAATATTGTAAATTTGAATTCGCTATTGTTGTCCGGCTTTGGGTGTGCGTTTTGGGAGGGGTTGCCGACACTTTCGGGTGTAACTGCTGAAGGTGATGCGAAGGATTTTAATTAGGCACGGCACTGCGACAATTGTTGCAAATAGTGCAGCGGACAGTTGTAGCTAAGAAATCGAGGGAATTTGAAGAAAACTTTTGTTAATTTTTGAGATTTTGCATTTTGGTTCCCATGAAATTAGAATTTCGAGTTAATGCATTTAAATTGCGCAGAACTTCTGAATAAATAAACGACATTTTCTCCTTTTTTGGCTCCTTTGTTTGATGGCCAAATGCAAAAATCAAATAAAAATAATTTCAAATGCAGCAACCAAATTTATGAATGCCGCAAACATTTGCTTTGTGCGCCGGGAGGACAAAAAGAGAGTAGAGAAATCTGCAACTGAAATTGGGGTAGTTGGCAGGACTTATGTACATACATACATACATAGTTCATAAAAGTAGATATTTTTGGCATGCAACAAATAAAAGCCGTGAATTTCAAGTGAGCCGAAATAAAATTTTTATTAATATTCAGAGCCTACCAAATGTTCATGCCGCATATTTTTATTAGCTATTCCAAAAAGTGAGTTTCTTAAACCCTGAACTGAGTACAGCCGAAATGCGGCATGTATGGCTCTGCTCTGCTCTGTGTGAATGCGCGCATTTGTTTGAGAAACTCATATTTTTGCTTATTTCTAATGCCGTAATCCACTTAACTTCCATCTGTAATGACTTTTGCATTTTCTTCGATTTTTCTACGGAGCGACGGCAGCACATGGATGCGTAAGAAGTGTGCGTAAAGTGATCTGTCATGCAACAATTGAAATGTCAAAATTTTTGTCAGTTCAATTTTTTCCAGCGTTGCGCCAAAGAGTGACAACGGTGCCTAGGTAGTATATGTGTGTGTGTGTATGTATGTGAATGTAAGTAGAAAGAAGCTCCTTCAATGCGCACATGCCTACACACCTTCACATATACAACGCATTCAATGGGACGTTCCATCATCTGAGGTGCAACGTAAAACAACAACGCAGTGAAAGGCAACACAAACGCCAACAAATGTCAGACTCGCGTCAAAAATGTTGATGTGAATGAGAAGACTTGCATACGTGTGTGTGTAATGTGTGAAAGCAGCGCAGAAATTAAATTGAAATTTCAACAAAAGCATCCAGGTTGGCTGCTGCCTCTTTTTGCTACTGCTCGTGTTTTTTTTTTCTTTCGCATCGGGCTCCTTTTATTTTTTCCATTTTCAATTTGTTTGTCAACAAAGTCGTCCTTTGCGAGTCCTTTTGATAAGACTTGATTATGCATCTGTACAGATGTACGCAATCAAATACATATGCAAACACACACGTACACATATACACATTCATACATATGTGGGGATTGTGTGACACGAGCGTACGCGTCCGCGTCCGTCATTCGAGCAGTCAACCATCCATTGCGTCGTCAAGCCAACGCCCGCGCACAAAGGCTGTGTGGCGCTTCCGCTTTTGAGTCCCGGTGGCATGTGCGAAATATTTGCAAAATATATAAAAGGGGCAGGCGTTGAGGAAAAGGGGCGAGCAAAAATTGTAGATAGATAGAGTGACATAGTCGGTCTCTTTGGCGAAAAAACGCAACGTTTCATGTTGCCATTTCAAAGTGAAATGTCAACCAAATTAAAAAAAAAACCTCTACTCCTACCCTCGGAGTTGATAAAGGCTTCGGGCGGCGCGTGAAAATAATCGGAAATGGAAAAATTAAATTTCCTGTGCATAATTCACAGTTTTTAGAGACGTTAAGTATTTCTTAACATCGTAGAAGAAGACGCTGGCTTATTGGGATTTCGGGCATGGAGGGCACAGGCACCAGGAAACCGAGACAATTGGAGGCATATGCTACAGTAGGCGAAGACCCGACCAGGGTGGTCCAGCCAACAATGATGATGATGAAGTATTTCTTTCTCTCTTATTAAGACATACGAACTCACGGAACTCGCATGTGATATGAAACCACCAACTTTAAAGAAATAAAGCTTACGAAGTCAAAGTATCTATCGATCGGATTGCCTCAAATACTAATTATCAGTATAAAGGCGCCGAGTTTACCATCATCTAGATTTTCTCCGATGCCGAATTATGACATATAGTATTAGAACCAAGGCGAATCCATACAAGGTGCCTTCGCTAAGCAGCTGATTTCTTTTTTTTTCTGGCGATTTTGTGGTTTGAATGTCAAAGTGCCCTGCGTAATTGTTGTCATCTTACTTGTTTAAATATACTTTCATTGAAATTTTAAAGCAAAGCTACCTTTCGCGTTGACTTTGCTTTGCTTTCGGAGATATCGCACGCCAACTTACACCGACGATGTCAACAGAAACCACTCGCGCAAGAACTCAGAAAGCACAAGTGGAGGTGGCACGGGGGTCAGCAGGCCAGTACTAGACTCGAATCTCCAGGGTTAATGGAACCAAGGCAGATCTTTCGTTGCATCGAAATTGAAACAAAAGCTGTGAACAAAAACCTGACATGACAGCAAGTAAAAGCAAAAGCAAGGAACACAATGGAGTGAAAAAATTTTGCTTTGGCTCTATGAAGCTCGAGGAACTATGACGGTGCTGACAAATTCGCGTTGATTACACTCTTTTCTACTTCAAGTCCGTTTTTTTCTCCTAAACTCCTACGCCGCTGATCAACGACCCACCGTTTTGATACTTAACTTTTCAGCAGACGTTGCGGTTTCATGATTGATACTTCCCTCGGTTTTTTTTTTTTTTGATGATTACTCTTCCTCGGCCATTTTACAAACAGGCGAGTCAAAATGTGGTTTATCTCTCCAGTATTTTACACAATATGAATCTGAAAACAGAGAATCTAATTATATATAAATTATTTCGTCCGATTTTCTTCACAGATAAAAAGCCATTCAAAAAAGGCTTGACCAGAGTCATCTGCTGATTGTATGGCTGATCATTTTGCAGGCAAAACTTGTATATTTCCGTGGCACCAAATAAAAAGTTGTTGTTGTAGCCATCAGCCGTCGTCTATCTTTTCTAATTGTAGGCCCATTTGAGTCCAGAAGAATGAGCGGATTTAAGGAGTTATAAGAACAGGCGGTTAGTGCCGCGTGGGGTAGCTTTATATGCCGGACATATATTGAGGATGTCGATGTCGATTTTGGTTAAATTCAATAATTAAATAATTGGCGCGCACACTTCTGTTAGGTATTTGGCCGAGCTCCTTTTCCTGGAAGGAACCTTGAGTTTTAAGCCGACTCCGAATGCCAAATGGTCCGACCGCTATTAGAAAAAATGTTGCATCATTTCGCTGTTTCATGCACGGAGTTTCGAACCTATGTTGCTAACCTACATCTAAGCTGCTATAATATCCGGAACATAATTGTGACAGAGTAACACGGGTCTCACGAGGCGTGAAGCTCTTCGTCTGCGAAAGGTGGTAATCATCATCTGGTTCTTACGGTAGCTTCGCCTGACTGCGTCACCATCTTAGTTCATGGTGGGTTAAATTCCTAAATAGAATTAAACCTCCATTTAAGCTCCATCCCCACGGTAAGGGGACCAACATGAAAAAGGAGATAGAACTCCGACAATGACATTCGGAGGGTGAGACTCCCGGTGAATGTCGTTAATTGCCTGTTTGTACACTGGGAGATACATTAGTTGTCATACGTTATCCTGAATCTCTTCAATGAAACCCCGCGTCATGACTAGAGAGAAGATTATACTCCAGTAGGTGCCTATTGGATTATTCTTACAGGAGCTTCTGTTGACACCAAAGAATACTTGTATATACGAGTAGGATAACTCGCTTTTTCAGCCTGGACTGATTGGGACTTCAACCACTATTGCCACTAACTTCTTCTTTGGCCTGAGAAGTGGACTGAATAATAAAAAGCCGCTTCAAGGTTAAAAAACTATGGTATTGGAAAGTGAATAACTTCCAGTTTTGGGAATAAACCAGCTTCGATTGAGGCATTACTAAAGTTATACACGAGATACCGACCGAAGTTCTCCAGCGAGTCATTCTAAATTTGTGTTTACGGATGGCTGAATTACGAGCAGTTGCGGCCAACATTTGAAAGGGATTTAAAAAAAAAATGTCATGAATGGTTCTACACAAAAATAATAAAGATTGCCCAATCAATTTGAATTTTTTGTTGTTTTATTTCAATTTTATATACCTTTCAATTTCCCACACCTCTAACTTGATCACCCTTTACATAGTTTTTTAGGTTAAATAAAACATTTCTGATACCTGTAGCACATTTTTTCATATTGTATAATTATATTACAATAGATCGAGTGAGTCACCTCAAATGCTGTCCGTTTTCCAGGCATTTTTGCGTTCCTTATATTTAAGGCACCTTTCTGGTCTAGAATTTCGAAAAAATCATTTTTTTTTTCATGTTTTGATAGTTTATACTTTCAAAAATATACTTGCAAATTTTAATATTGAATTTCGTTGTAAAGGATGGTTAGGTTTCAAGGGCCGGTGTTGATTTTGAATAAAATACAATTTTTTTAGGAAATTATTGTTATTTCTCTTGATTATGATAAAATTGGTATGGCTCAATTACGTATGGATCAAAATATTGGCCAAATTGCCGCAGCGGTCTCGGCGGTAAACCTCCATCCGATGGTCTAAATATTCGATGACGCTGAGGCATAATTGAGGTTCTATGCCGTTAATGTGCCGAATTATCTCATCCCTTAGCTCTTGAATTGTTGCTGGCTTATCGACGAACACCTTTTCTTTCAAATAACCCCAAAGAAAGAAGTCCAACGGTGTCGTTGAGGTTTAGGTGTGGTTCACATTCGGCCCTTGAAATTTAACCACCCTTTAGTTTAGACGTTACAGTCCTTCAAAACGAGACCGGCTTGGAGTACGACGCCCAGGTATAAGCGCGTTAACCGCATTTTTCTCGAAACGATTTTTTCCAAGTTGTCATTGGTAATTTCTCAAAAGGTACTGAACTGATTGATTTGAATTTTTAATATGTTATTGAGTTGACTGGTGGCTCTCGCCGGTAGCAGAATTATAATTTTATAATCAATTTTTCTATCTTTTTTTTAAGAGCGAGAACGTAAAAAAAATCCTTTTATTCAATAAACCGATATAATATCTAGAAAAAAATTTCGATTTTTTGTAAATCTGCTACCCACCCTCCTAATGAATAATCGACCGAATTTTTTTTTTCAGACGTACCTGAGCAGCCCAATCAGTTACGCCAGTGGCATATGTCAGGGGAAGCAATTTTTTTAATTTTTGTAATTAAAAAAAATATTTTTTTTTTGTAAATAAAGAATTGATCTAATGAATAAAAACGATTTTCAATTGATACCGATAGCTTTTCTTCAATTTTCCACGCCTTCAATTTTCACGTCTGTAGACCAGAAAGGTGCCTTACTATGCGACCGATTTGATTTCATATTTTGATCAGCACTTATGGCCACTTTATGACTGATTGATGACTAACGCATGGGTAACAACTCAGTCAAATAACGGTACATCAAATCATCTTAGTAATCGATGCCGAAAATAGAAATGTTAAAAGCCATTCTTGACAGCTGAGGAAAGCATTTGTTTTTGCATTTTTGGTATTGCTTGAATTGGTGGATTCAAAAGGCTTACCATTAGGAAATACTGGTAGGTAACTTTGTAAGTTAATGAAATAATTTGGGAAGGCTGTCCAAATTCAATAAGCATCGATGCTTTTAGTTAAAGAAGTGTAAATGACTTGAATATTTTAGTATGTCGAAACAGTTTCTTGACAAACTGTACATTTATTGTCAGCATTACTACTTTATTATAGTGCAAGATGACAGAAAGAAAGATGCATTTATGAATAAGCCAAAAGCTGGTATTACGAAAACTTCCGTAAAATATATTTCAGTTAAAATGACTTCTTTTGAGTTCAAACCCCCGCTAATTTCCACTTTGATCCATCACCGCTTTCCACATCATCTTCAAATACTCGCGCCTTAATTAAGTTATCACCGGTTCGCGCGTGCGGTCTTATAAGCCAAGTAGCGATGAAGAAGAGATATCCAGCAATTAAGTGAAACATCCGGCCAGTCGTAAATGTGTTATGTACTCCACCAAGAGTACTTTTCAGTTACAATACTCCGAATAACGCCATCAACTTTTGATCTTTGTAACAGAGTTGTGTAGTTCCGCAAGACGCGCCACCTAAAAAGGCAATAAAAGTTAGTGATCTTCTTTTTGAGGTGACAAGCACTTGGAAAATGTAATAAAAATTAAGAGGAAACTATTATTATATGAAAATAAACTTAGTTCAAATTGTTAAAATTTTATATACCCACAGCAACACCACACTCAAAGGAGTGATTGCGCTAGAGAGCGAATTAGTTGAATTTGAAAACAAAGATGGGGGAAACAAACTAAAAGCGATTTGCGGCTATTCAGCTCACGTCGATTTGTTAATTTTCTCACGTTGTCTCCAATAACAACACTTCCTCGATGTTCGCCAAAACAACGCATTTGCAAGTACCCGATGACCCTAAACATGTCACATGTCGGACCCTTTAGCTTCGGCGGCCCAAATCTGCTGTGTAAAACTTGCAACAGCCGTAGTTGCGTCTCTGCCTGCGCTCTTTGCCAGAGTTAGCTAACCGAGTGTCGTCAGCGCAGTGTTTTGACTTTTAACTGTGCTTTGACTGATCTGCTCCATTCACCTCCACTTGGCGCTCTGCCTTATGCTTCGAGGCTCCACCTCGCACACCTGCTCTTCCTCATTTGCCGTCAATTGCCTCAGCCAGTCCAAGCATAAACGCTTGTCATTATTCTCGGCCTGGTTGTTGTCTGTTAGTTGGTTGGTTATCATTTGCGCATCTGATTCTTTCGCCGATTTCTTGTGCTTCCCATTCACATTCTTGGGGTTTCGGTAGTTCCAATGTATGAATGCACGTCCATACAGATGTGCAATGTGCAATAGTACCTGATGCTATGTCTAAGTATGTACGTATTCTGGCTCTGGTGTCATAATTTTCTGTTTGTTTTATCTTCGCCGCTCTTGACTGTATTTGCCGCCGTCACTTGTTACTGTTGGCGTGTTTTTTATAGCATAGTTTTTTGGTGATGCAGTGCTGCAGTTGCAACGTGCGATGCATGGCCTCGGTGCAAGAACAGCGAGTGTGTTTTATATACACAGACACACACACATACATACATACGTACCTGGTGCACAGTTAATTGTTGGGCTTAAATGTTGAAAACTGTGTTTCTTCAAAGATTTTTATTATCTCTCCGTAACTACTTCCGGATTCCATGGCTGATAGCTGGCAAATGTAGGTACGGGTACGAGTTTGTACGTGTATGTGCACACCAATAAAAGTTGTGGAATGGACCTCCAGTTGTCTTCTAAATATTAAATTTATTTTTCTAAAAAATAGTAAATATGTATAAATGCATATGCAGTTGTAAATAAAAAGCCAACTTAGGAATAAAAGCAAATATTTTACGATCTGAAAAGTTAATAATAACTATCGTTTGTTTGCCGAGAATTCGTCAAAATATTTGCGCTTTGGAGTGCACAATTCAACAGTTTTTACAAATTGTATGCATAATTATTTCTAAGACATTTTTGTGGTCGTACAACAGAACACAATTATTTTTTAACCTTTCCGTTGTTGTAAACTTTTGAATAAAGACACTTGGACGGGTATGTTCTATATTCCGATTTGGTTCGAAAAGCAAAGGGAGAGCTATTTTTGTATTGTGCTTTTAAGTTCTGAGTAAAATCGAATTACGAATCATTACTGCATTGAAAACCAAAGAATTTCATTAGCATCGGAATAATGAAATCAAAATTCAGAACAGCCCTAATAAATTTGAAATGTTTTGGAAACATCACCACTTGACATAAAATCGATTTCTACAATGCGTACATATATATAGGTAGGTAGTTGGGGTGGCTGTCGCAATGACACACTTAGACCTCTCGTAGATCCATTGTGATACCACTGGGAGTTTTCGTTATCCTATGGGTGCCTTTTCAAATCAGCATGTAGCTTTAATAAACGAGCAAAGCTTCGTTAGTTTTAGATGAGCAATGTCCGCTACATCAATTAAAAATGCCATGTCAAGAGTGCGGAGCCTCCTTGTCGCTAAGCTTCCACACTCACATATGGTAAAAGGTGTCTGACTGTTTCCTCTTCTTCTGTGTTAAGACAGCTTCTACAGAAATCGAAGTACAGGAGTCCTAACCTTCTAGCATGGCTGCCTATCAGACAATGACCAGTTAATACCCCTATCATTTTTTATAGCTTCTCTGTTAAATCTTAACAAGGTTTTAGATCGACCGCTGTTCCATTTCGGCCATGTCTGTCTGCTTAGTTCGCATGTTGTGAGGTTTTGTCAACTTGTATTTACCTTATTGATGGTTTTTCTATCTATAAGTAATTTTCAAGTGACTACAGGCATGGGTATCAGTGTCTTATCCACTTGGAGGTCGAGCTTTGTACCGGTTCGAGCAAGTTATCTCCCTTGCAGTTCCATGCTATATTCCTGTGGCCTGGCACCCAAATAAGGTGTACTTTGTAGTATTTTGATACCTCATTTAGAAGTTTACAACATTCTATGACTGTTTTTGACGGGTGTATTTTAGATTGTAGCGCTTTTATTGCTGCTTGACTAGCCGAGTATATGAAGACTTCATTTGTGGATAATACTCTCGTTTTTTATTACCGTAAATCCCTTCTGTATGGCAGTGTCTTCCGCCAGAAATACACTGGAATGATCTTCTTCTTCTTCTTAATTGGCGCGATAACCGCCTACGCTATTTTGGCCGTCTTTAACAAAGCGCGCCAGTCGTTTCAGCAAGTGAAGCCAAGACCTTCTCCACCTGTAATGATCATGTAGGCGAAAAGATTGACTAACTCCGAGTTTATCGGAGTAAACTCCTCCACCTACTCTGTTGTCTAGTTTTGAGCCATCTGTATAGATTTTTATATCATTTTTTTGTAACAATAAGCCCGTTATCCCATTCCTCTTTGGAAGGAAATACTGTGACGAAGGATTTATTTAAGTTGATATTCTTGGTCTTACAGAAATCCGTTGTACCAGGAATGCAGGAGTATTTTTCCAAAATTGAGGAGTGTCTTCTTTGGTTCGTTCTGAGTAGGCCGATTTCTCTTAGTCTGAGAGCTGATTTGGCAGCTGTTTGCTTACCTTGGCAGCTGTTTGCTTAGCGAATTGCTCTATTGGTAATAGGTTAATCATAATATTTTGTGCCTCTGTGGATGTAAAGACCCCAACTTAGTCCCATCATCTGTTTACAAGAGTAGAGCGCTATTGTCGCTCTTTTTACTCTATCTTCGCGATTTGACTTCCGTCTCAGTTTTCTGTCTAGTAGTAGCGGGCCTCATCACTGAATGACAGTGCCGTTCCACCTAGAGTCGGATCAGTTATATTTGGAATTGTATGATTCCGAGTACATAAAATGAGTTCAGTTTTGTTAGGGTTGACGCTTAGCCCAATTGCTTTTGACCAGCTTTCAACCGTGTTTAGTAAATCTTACATGACTTCACAAAGTGTAAATTTCCCTCTTACTACCATTGCAACATCATCCGCATATGCTACGACGTGCTGTCCTCTCTCCTCTAGGCTCTTTAGCAAGAAGTTTATTGCCAGCACCCAGAGGAGAGGGGGCAGCACTCCGCCTTGAGTTGTTCGTCCACTGACTCTTTTCCTGACCTTTGAGGCCCCTAGGGTTCCGGTCACAAATCCACTCACGCCCAGGTTATGCTACTTTCAGTAATTATATCTTCAATGTCAGAATTAGGTCTTTCTATTCGATTGTTGATTAACACATTAACACAACCATTGTCTGCCGAGCGCTTTTAGAAAAAACTTTTTCTTCATTTTGCTCTTTCACCGAGATTCGGTCTTTGATCTTTTATCATCGTTTTAGTCTTTTAGTCTTTGCTAATCAAAATTTTGAGTCATCTTCTGTTCAGGGTAGACTCGCTAAGGCGGTCGCTTCTATAGAGATATAGAAAATTATTTCCATTTCCGATAAAAAAAAATAAATTTATGGACAAGCATTCATTTGATTTTTATTTAAAGCCGAATTTAAGTAAATTCCAAACGCTAGGTAGACCACCCTGCACCAACAATCGCTCCTATATAAGTATTTAATAGAATCAATATTTTCCGTCGAGGCGCAGAACAGCTACCGCACGCATTATTGATGTTACTAGATTCCGAACAGCTTTGCAATATATGATATATATTTACAAAAGATTTTCGAAGTACTCCGCTTTAAAAGTGCAAAATTATGAAGTTTTCCATTACTTCCTTTCGGCTGTTAAAATGCGTCCCCCGTAGTGGTTTTTTGACTCGATCAAGAAGAAAAAAATCGCATAGAGCCATATCAGGTGAATTCGACGGCTGTTGGATGGTACTCGTTTCGTTCTTGGCCAACAACTCACGGATAATGATGGCAGTGTGCAACGGTGCGTTATCATGGTGAAAAAATCCACGAATTGTTTTTCCATAAATCCATTCTTTTTTGGCGTATTCACGAAGGCGTCTCATGACGCCCAAATCATAGCCGTATTAGCTGCCTGACCTTCTGGCAAAAATTCGAGGTGTACAACGTGGTGCATTAAAACGGTAAATCCATAAAATCTGAGAGCAGCCCGTTCTTTTTCGACAGAAAACGACGTGGTATTTTTCGTGGTTCTTTGTCCATTCGGAGCTCTCTCACTCAGTAACCTGAGATTTGGACTGTATGTCGTACTCATAAATCCAAGTCTCGTCTCCAGTAATGATGCGTCTGATGAATGTTGGGTCAGATTCTGCCTTGGACATCATGTCTTAGGCTTTATCAACGCGGTCCCTTTTTTGCATTAAATGCAGGTCCGTTTTGGATCAATAACAAACCCAAGTCATTATCTGCAATGTCCGGAACGGATTCGTAAACATTATTATAGTCTTCTGCAAGCTTTCTGATGTTTAATTCGCGGTTATTGATCAACTTTTCTATCACTTAATTGTTGTTTTCAGTTTTCGATGTCGATGGCCTGCCACTTTGTTCGTCATCTCCGATGGGCTCACGATCTTTTCGGAAACGTTCATGCCACTAGCAAACGCCTGTCTTTCTTTAGAGGATCATTACCGAAACAGTTTGCCAACTTTAAAGCATCGAAAACATGTGCAGAGGTAGATTTACGCAAGACGGCCTAACTTTGATAAATGTCAGGCAATGGCGATCAAGTTTTGATAGGAATGTTAATCGCAGATGTGGTAAGCTTACATAACAGAAACTTTCAAGGCAGACAAAGAAAGAGGGAGATACCCGAGAGAGAATGAGAGAAAGAGAGAGAGAGGGAAAGAATATATATCTAAATAATTTCACAACGTTTGCAGAGAATACAAATAGACAAAATTGACAAAAAACGGAGAAGGGTCGGCCGGTGTGGGTAAATGCCGGACACAAACCGTGGCAACAACGCGCACTACTCCGAGCCTTTATCACCCGAATAAACGCAGCGATTCCAGAACCGCAGCAACGGCACAAATTACCGCAAAGCAATACCAATAAATCCGACGCCTTAATGGATAGCTCTTTATAGTACGCACAAGCAGTAGCCTGGAAACGGAAATAGGCGGAAAAAAGTAGGCATAAAAAAACGCCAAAAAAATTGGCACCAAAAAACGCCTCAAACAGTAGGCACCAAGGAAATATAACGCCACAAAGTAGGCACTAAAAATGTATTTTTTACAAGTTTGCACCAACAAAAAAGCGCCAGAAAGTAGGAAGAAATTAGCAACCAGAGTAGATATTAGCACAGTAGTAGAAATTAGCACAAGGAAAAACTCAGAAAAAGTAGCCTAAAGTGTATATATAAGGTATAGCTCTCTCTCTCCTTTTCCTATACGTTATATCTTTTTTCTCTCTCGCGAAACGAAAATGCCCAAATAAAAGCAGTAAAAATTATATTTTTTCACTCGAAAACGTGTTGCCTTGGAGCTATTCCGAGATGAGTTTCGGTTTCAGCGCGCCAAGCCGTGCGGCCAATTATAGTCTGTTTCTAGATGCTGAGAGTCAAATCAAATATTGTTAGCCTTTTTTTAGTTTTGGAAGGGACAAAAAGATTGCCGCAGTAAAGCAAGTGCAAATGGACCCCTGCCACAATCGAAAACACAACAACATCCTTAAATTAAGATTAATTTCAAACACTCGACATTCACAACAAAAACAATATCGCTTCTTAATTCTGTGAGGGCTTCCAAATAAATGGCGTTGCTTTAAATGCTGGATTTTAATTAACATAATTTTACAGATAATATTTTGGTATGAAATTTCACCTTTTGACATCGGAGCTAGAGGCAAATAACACACACATACATACATACATACACCAATGTGCCCGTTTGCATCGCGCGGAAGCTGTGTGAATCGAGCTGTCAAAGTGCGCACGAAAAGTGACAACTAAATTAATAGACTACAAGTTGGCGTATCCTGATCATTGCCATAGCTTGTTGTTGGGCGCCTGAGCTGTGAGTTCATTTCTGGACGCATCCTGCACTTAGCAAGTTTGGTTAAGTTCTCATTTCGCGTTGGCATTTCTTAAGTTACAATTGACAAATTTTGTTCTTCTCGCATTTAAGTCTGTTGTTTTTGTTCGTTTCGTGTTTTTTCTTCTGGTTAGCTGTCGGTTTTGTTGCTTTGTTTTCAAAATTTCCATAATTACCTCATCAAGTTGACTGATGAAGCAAATGAATCTCCGTCGCGGTGCCATTGTTTCGGGCACTCGATATGCATAAATTAAATAAAAATGAAAATAAAAACAACAACAACACTCTAATGCTAGCGGGACATAATAAATTTAACAGGACGGGTTATGTGTTGTCGCAGCGCGTCCTTCACCTTGCACCCTTTCACCCTGCTGTTCAGCGCATGCTGGGCTCTAAAGGCTTATCCTTGGCAGTTGACCAGATTTTGTTTATATTTAATGAAGTGGATTAGTCATTGCTCTGTGGATAATCTGAATTATTTAAACAATGTACTCATAAATAGCTGGGTATTGAATACAGAAAAAGTGTTTGAGTTTGTAAGCAGCTATCGAAGAGAAGTTTGCTTAAATATTCATGAGTAGTACAGTTAAAAAAGTACCATGAAAAGCGGCAATTCTCATCCTATTACCGTCTATGGCTGAGCCAACGCAATTCTGGTTTCTAATGCAGTACTGTTAGCTGTGCTATTTGTGTACACAGTTTTGAATAAGATTCGCATTCACTTTTCTGCGCGTGATTGATAGGCGCATTGTTGCTCATTGTCAGTTGTTGCTCGTCGCTGTTGCATGAAAATGATTCGCACTCGCATGCATTGACCAACTGAATGGATTTCGAATTAAATAGACAACAGAGCAGCCTCAAATTACACCTGGGCTTGGCGCGCAAAAGAAATCCGTTGCCTACTCGCCAGAGGTTGAGTGCTGAGCCTTTCATTCATTCATTTATTAATTTTTTTTTTAACAAACATGAAACATGCGCAAACAGATTATTTTCATAAATTATACTAAATTAATTTCTAAGACGACAGCTATGAAGATTTCGGGACGAAACCAGCAGCCAAGATGGCACATTCGCAAACTGGACACTGGGGAAATATGACTGCAACAAAGGCATAGAAAGAATATACATAGAATTCAATGGCTTGTAGGTTAAAGCCATTTGAAGGGTTGGAAATAATGTACGCGAAAGGGTAATGAGGCTTGCAGCGGCCAGTTCAACTGTCCATTGGTCAGTCACGCACGTAATTCGCTTGGACATAAACTTTGGGAAAGTGTGTATGGCAAGCGCGTGTGTGTGTGTGTGTGAGTAGATCCTTCAACCGGACACACAGGCAGCAGCAGAGATCAGAGGTCATCACCGTACTTTTGGTAATTTCTTCTCACCAATAGCCACTACACTGCTTAGCCGAAGACGCGTCGGTCAGTTGCAAGTAAAGGATAACGCAGCAGGACATGCAAAATGTAAATGTGATTTTCGTTTTTCGTTGAATTTTAATGATTTTTATATTTAAATTAGCTTGGCGCGCCTTGGCTAAACTGACGGGTGTGCAAAATGCTTTATGTAGCTGAGTACATAAATGGTAAAAGTGCACGTGTATGGGTAAGTGAATATCCTTATTACCTATTCTTGACTGTATTTATGTATAAGCAGCTTATATATTATTAATACATTGTATCATATTGTGTGTATGTATGTATGTATATGGCCTGCTGTTTTGAGCGCTCACATTCCGAAGCTTCTAATTGAGGGGAGTGTCCGTTTGAGTTGACCCTTGCGCAGAAAATGGCATTTGTCATGAACTCTTTTCAATTGCCTTTTCTTATTTCTTTGCGAGCACTCAAGCATATGCCGCAAAACAGAATAGTACATGCCTATGTACATATGTACAAAAGCCATAAATAGCGCTGAGCTGCCCAATATTGGCGAGCAGTTGAACTACGCAGGCATGAATTGGGTTGTACACCATTTTGAAAAGCTAACAAGCGCATACATACATACACTTTTAAGAAGTATTTATAGGCAGGTATATGAGAAGTTGTATCCTCATATACTAAAGACACTGGATGGTTAGACAGAACTGGAATAACCGTCATAGGCAAATAAATTTCTGTGATATGTTGAGATTTCTTTGTTTACTACAGGCTCCGGCATTCGAAGTGTAACCAACTTCAGACCGCTTGCGCAGCTGATGCACGGGCATCGGATGTCTGTTAGTTGGCTAAATGACGATACCAGAGAATTTTTTACAAGCACGCCGAAGTATTTGACCGAGAGTAAATCCGAAAAAAGAAAATCAGTAATGGATTTCAAGCGTAATAGTGTGATTGCATTATATTTGGCTGGCAAATCACAGCCAGCGATTGTTCGTGAGTTCGAGCACCTTAAAGTAAATAAAGTTTTTATTTATCGCACCATTACTCGTTACAATGAAACTGGTAGCATCGCGAAACGTCATGGAGGTGGTCATCAGAAGGCTGCAACGTCACGTGAAATGGTTGAAAAAGTGAAGAAGCGACTTGTGCCAATCCCCGACGAAGTGCCAATCAAATGGCGAAAGAACTGAAAATATCTGACCGTAGCATCCGCCGCATACTGAAAAATGATCTCAAAGTCAAGCCTTACAAGATCCAAAAGGCGAATGATCTCACACCAAAACAGCAACAAGTCAGACTTGAGAGAACGAAGGAGTTGCTTCGCTTGGCCGAAAGTGGTCAATTTCCGAAATTTCGTATACTCCTAAAACGATCGGGTTTATTTGACCGACCGTTCGTACGAGAATTTGAGTCATCGATGGGCCACCAGGAGGCCGTATCCGCTGGGAGCGCAGTTAATGGTTTGGGCCGCTGTAACCGCAGATGGGCGCTCTTCAATCGTTTTCATCAAGCCTGGCGTCAAGGTATATGCGAAATATTATCGGGAAAGTATTGTGGAGATTGCTTTGAAGCTGTTGGCAGACAAACATTTTGGTGATAGAATATGGACGTTTCAATTAGACTCGACACCGTTTCACAAAGCTCGAGTGAGCCAAGAATGGCTAAAAAACAACGTTCCGAACTTCATAACGTCCACGCCATGGCTCTCAGATTCACCAGACGCGAATCCGATGGATTATTCTCTTTGAGTCATTTTAGAGAGGAAGGTCCGAACTAAAAGATTCACCAGTCTCGAGGCGCTGAAGGAAGCCATTGCCCACGAGTGGGCCAAAATACCTGCAAGTCACATTCGGGCAGCTTGCGATTCGTTTCTGTACCGTCTCAAGGCCGTAGTCTATGAAAAAAGGTGGTCATATCAAGCAAAAGTAAATTTATTCTTAATTTCGTATTGTTTTCACACATTTTTTACTTTGAATTGAATTAAAGTTATTTTCCAAACTAAATGTATGGCCTTTTTAATTGGTTACATTTCGAGTGCCGCACTCTGTAAAGCAAAATGAGCCTATTTTCGGCACATAACAAAAGCCTTGAACTGATAAACTTAGTTTGAATTAAAATTAAAGCTCATTCCTATCTTTCTTACCCCTTTTCTTTACTTCGCTGATACCGATTTGTCTTATACACAGTTTTTTTCCAAACTTGACCGTTTCCACCAGTTCACCATTCACCTGCTCAGGCAGCTGTCTCTAACCGTCATTTCTAAAAATCAGGTGCCAGCAAGCAAAGCAAACATGGAATTCTCCACAGTCGACTAACTCTTGGCTAAGTAAATCAAATGCTGCTTCGCTTCTCCGCAACCGAATGCTTGCAACCACAACCACTTCCAATTCGGTGGTTACATAACAACTGCAATTCAGCTTTGAAATTGAAAAATCATATTTCCTGTAGTCAAAACAATATCTTCCGGTGGTAAACAGAACTGCGATAAGCGCGTCAGGGTGAGCAACAGCGGCAATAGCGGCAGCCGGAGCAACAAAAATCACAAAGTCATATTTTTTTTCAAACGCAAACAAAAAATGCAGGTCCTTTGTGCTACAAAGGACTCTCGCTGGTTTGTTGTTGTTGCGCTTTCAACTGCTGTTCCGCTACATGTCACTTAATTGTCATGCAATCACTTGGTTACTTGACGCAGTCAGTCAATCAAAAAGCGCGGAAGGATATTGCACCGACCACAAAGTGGCCAAGCGACTGCAACGCTTTGTTGGCGTGAAATAAGCGAGAAGCTGAGCACCCGCACTCGTTCATGCACTAAAACACATACACATAGAAACATTATGTTAAACATAGTGAATTTCACAACTGTCCACTTTCCGGCAATAGACGCATTCGAGGGTGGTGAGCGCGGCAACTGAGCGCAGCGACAGCCAATGCACCTTGCATGGGAATTTCCCTCGCGCATTTTCAGCGCAAAGTATTTGCTTGACTTATTTGCTTTCGTGTTGGTGTTTGTGCTGCTCAAATGCCGGATCTTGACTTCCTCACTTCCTAATTGTCTTTTTGTTTGCGTGCAGCGAGGCGCAACAATCGGGGAAATGACCGGCGACTGCAGCTCGCTCTGACTGCGCTGGCGGTTAGGTTGCTGTGCTGCTGCCTTGGACAGGATAATTGCCACTCGAACAAGATGTTTGTCCTCTTTAGCATTCACTTGTAACTCTCTTCCTGTTTGAGGTGTTTTAGCGTTTTTGTGTGTTTGACCAATCAATTTCACATAAAATTTCCCATGAAATAAATCCTATTTGAAAAAGAGAAAATTATCTCTATAATAAAGTCGCGCTTATTTAGAAGGCACTGTAAATGATCTCACAATGAAAGCACGAAATTTCTAAACAACGCACTTAATTTTCGAATAGCATCTAAGATTCACTTTAACGGTATCACTTTAGTCTCAATATTTCTTATAAATGTGGCTGATTTTTTAAATTCAAAGTAAAATTAGTAAAAATTAAATTTTTATTATTCGTCTGCTTAAAATAAAAATGAGTTTCAATGAGGAATACTGATGCTACTGGGTATACAGCTACAGTAACGCGACTGTATTCAATTGCGACTCTATACGTATGTCCTCCCGTGAAAAGCCATGGGTCAAAGCAGAAAGAGAGGGAGTTTTGTAGAGCCACTCCGATGCATTCGGTTTATGCATCGACTAAAGCAAGTAACGTTGCTCCATTAAGAGGAGTCTGTCGCTAAGTAAAGTAGAGATTTTTGCGTCCTACAGTCGGACAATTTGGCCGGCACATTCGAGACATCCGAAGAAGAAATCGGATTAAGGCGAGCCCTAAGAAGCAACCGGTAAGACAAGGAAAGCCACTCTATCGCAAAAGGAAGTCTCCCTGTGTGTGAGCAAAATGCAAGTTTATCGCTTGATAGAGAAAGTTTTCAGATGAAAGAAACGAGAGTCTGAATAATATGTTTGTGCGAAGGCTTGGAGCCTGAGGTGTTGGTCGATAGGTGAAATATCCAAACGTTTTACAAGTTTTTAAGTGCACTGTATGTGTGCAAACACATGAATTCCGTTGTCAGGAAGAGGAAGAGACGATCCCGCACCTTCTGTGTCACTGTCCTGCTCTATCTAGACGTAGACACGCCATTTTGGGTGGGCAATCCTTTAATGAATTGGAAGATCTCGGCTCTGTCAAAATTAGGGATCTCACAAAATTTTTGAAAAGTATACATTGGTTTTAGGGGGGATAAGGGCTAGTTCCCCACGCGGCATCACACTGGGCCATGAACATGAGTGTGTCCCACAGTGGACAACTGCTTTAACCTAACCTAACCTAACCTAAGTGTGCTGTGATTTCCTGTAAGTATCAAGACGGTGGTCTGGAGACTGACTTAAGTGATGGTGCGAACAATTCTCTCACCTGCTGAATGGTGATAGCGGAGGATGTCACAGAGAAGATTAAGTCTACAATCCCCCAATTGTCAAAGCCGAGACTGTTTATGTGTGACCCGATTATCCCGAAGTGTTCCGTCCAATCCATAACAAGTGGGATTCCGCCTTTTGCGCCAACTATCTCTGATTTAGTCTGCTGCACATTACATATAAGACCTCATTGAGCGTATTGTGCAAAATACTGATTTCCATACCAAATCAACGGATTGGACCGATCTGCACCATCTCTTTGTCGAATTGAAAGTTTGTCGATTCGAAAGGGTTTGAAGAAGTGGGCTATTTACCGCGATGCCTGAACTTGAGATCTCCGAAAAAATAATCCGTCTGTGTAAAATGACGGTAGGCAATATGAACTACTCAGCCAGAAATGGCCAGGACCTCTCCAAACTGTTTGATACCAAACGAGGTTTCAAACAAAGTGAATCCCTGTCTTTAACTTGACGTTGGAAAATATTGCTCGAGCTCTTCGCTCAGTTATCATATTTTATATGGCCTGTTGCCGTTGATCTCAATGAACGAGCAGTTAATGCTTCCTCTTCTAAGTTTGATAAAGAAGGGAAACGAAAGGGTCTGGCACTGAAGAAGGACAAGACAAAATACTTCCTGTCATCAAAGAAGGAATCAGCACACTCGCGCCTTGACACTCACGTCATATTGCAGGTTATAGCTTTGATCTAGTAAGGGTTCGGCTACCATAGGCTCACGCGATTACTTGTTTCCTGGAGCCGCAGAAATGCTACCGAATTCGGTCAATATGCAATAAATTTAATTGGTTTTATGTGCCATCATCGCTCCATCAAATCCTTATTAATGGTGAAAGGCCATATAGTCCTATTGTCTGAAGTTGCACAAGAAGCTCGTTCGTACAAGAGTTCTCGTTCAGCAACTAATGAAGACATTCTACATTCATTATTATTCACATCAGTGAAGGTTACTTTAGAAAAGGGATTACTTAATGATGTCAAAATGCTCTTGGATCTGTCTGGAGTCCAAAAACACAATAAATATTATACTCTGCTCTGACTAATATATATATTATATATATGTATAATTGGCGCATACACCCTTTTTGGGTATTTGGCCGAGCTCCTCCTCCTATTTGTGGTGTGCGTCTTGATGTTGTTCCACAAATGGAGGGACGTACAGTTTCAAGCCGACTCCGAACGGCAGATATTTTTATGAGGAGCTTTTTCATGGCAGAAATACACTCGGAGGTTTGCCATTGCCTGCCGAGGGGCGACCGCTATTTGCAAAATGTTTCTCTTAATTTTGGTGTTTCACCGAGATTCGACCCTACGTTCTCTCTGTGAATTCCGAATGGTAGTCACGCACCAACCCATTCGGCGGCCGCTCTGATTAATAGGAAAAATCAGTAAATGCTTTTATAAACATTACCAAAGCAGCAAAGGTCACGGGTATGCTAAGTTGATTAATGGCAAACATCGGTGGGCACACAAAACAAAAGAAAGCTAATTATGGCAGCCACAAACTCAATTCTCCTGTACGGCAGCGAAGTATGGGGAATCGTGCTAAACTGCAAAGCCAAGCGCAAAGCACGGGAGGCTGTGCAATGAACAGCGGCACTCAGAGTTGCCTCAGCCTACCGCACTGTCTCAGGCGCAGCAATTTTTGTGGTCAGCGAGCAGATACTTCTCGACCTTATGGTCCGGGAACGAATGGATGCGTGGGACTCCAAGAAGGAACACATCATCACTAGCTTTTCAGAACGGAGATGCTGCGATAAGGCACTGACCCGAGTGGTAGATGGACGGCAAAACTTATTCCATCAAAAGAACTTAGGGAAGTGAACTATTTCTTAACTCAGTTCCTCTCGAGCCACGGATACCTCCGGATATACCTATACCGTATGGGTAAAGTAATCGATTCCAAGTGCATATACTGCGAAGCGCTGAGCGATGACGCTGAACACACGTTTTTTGATGATTGGCGACAACGCGCCGAGTTACATAATCAGCAAAATGCTCGAGCGCGAGGACAGCTGTAACGCGGTAAAGAAATACAACGAGAACGTACTATGAAAAACAAAGATTGACCTCGACACAGTGCAACAAAGCGAAGCCACACAGATAAAGACACGAGAAGACGAGCCTATAGCATGAAAGCTGGCTACAAATATGGTGGACCCAGACGTGGGTGAATAGAATTGGTTGCCTTTCTGGTCCCTCCCGAAGTAATATAGAAAGCAGTCCCGGGAAGAGTGTCTCCCCCGAAGGAGAGGAGGGATCGTTTTAGTGGCCACACCACAAGACGCAGTAGACGATGGTCGCTGTAAATGCGAAGGTATTTTGAACCATACCTAACCAACCAAAAACAAAAAACAAAAAACACATTTTTGTATTGCCAGTGTTGTGCTCGTCTAATTTAAAACAGTTGATAAGCTGCATAGTTCTGCCTTCTCCAAACTGGATAAAGAGGCAAAGCGAATGGGACAGGTGCTGAACGAGGACAAAACGAAGTACCTCCTGTCTTCCAACAAACAGTCGACGCACTCGCGTATCGGCACCCTACGTTAGCAGCCGGTTAGCACGAGAAAGAAACGACTGGCGCGCTTTGTTAAACTCGGCCAAAATCGCGTAAGTGGTTATGGCGCCAATTAAGAAGAAGAAGACAAGTTGTTATGTACGTCACACCTATCAGATAATAAACCCTCGAATATTTAAGATGACTTCGAATTTTCTAGACATTTCATTTAAAATCTCACAAATAGCTTCTGAGGTTCATATCAACGATGTCACTTTACCCCGAATATTTCGTTTACTATTTCATCAAATTGAAAGTAATGAAATATACCGCTATTTCTGCCCATCAACAATGAACCTAAGCCGCTGCACCCCTTCACCACTCACCATTCACCCTCCGCATCGGCACAATGCTTTGCTGCTAAGTGCGCCTTTGGTGTTGTTAATAATAAACGATATTTAGCGAACAATTTGCGCTTCAACGCGCCTAAAATGCCACTCGAAAGCAAAAAAAAAAACAAAAAATTAACAAAAAGCCAAGTGCGCTTGAATGCTTACAATACACAGATATTCATTCGCCCGGCGGTGGCGCTTGTTGCAATATTGTGACGACAAGTGTCAACTTAAGCGCGTTAAATGTGGGAAAATCGTCGGCAGCGGCAACAATCCACACAATGCGCGCATTTGTTATTGCTGCTTAGCGATGAAAAACCGTTTAACACCCTCATTCCGGAAGAAAAGATGCGAGCAGACATTCTTAGTGCAATAAAAACGTAGGTAGCTAAATCGTTTGTGTAATGCTAAAAAATCTAAATTCCGAATGAGCAAATCATTTCAATCCGATTGTCGTCAATGAATGCTAATCGCCCGCTTTGTTTGCTGTGAGAGAAATAGCAACCACAACAACAACATACGATGCTACTTTGCGCCTCAACAAAGGCGATACGGCGTGACGAGTGTTCAAACAACAAACAACAATTGCACAACAACAAATACTTGTATGTAAAAAGTGAATTCAACTATTCAAAACTGTTGCCAAAAGAAGGGCCGTTGCAATAAAAAACCTTGTTGAGCGCACGCAGCATGAGGCCGAGCACAAGCACACCAACACACTCAGCACCGATATGTGTGTGTGTGTGTATGTACCTTTTCTTGTGTGCGAGTGTTGTGTGTTTTTGTAAACCTTGATAATCGTGATAATAATCCTTTCAGTGCAGCACTTAAGCCGATCATGCGTGGAAACTGAAGTCCCATTCAGGCATTCAGTCACTCAGGCATTCCGGTCCACTCATTGCTCTCGTTTACTTTGTGCGCTTTGTTTGTTATTCGCATTGTTTTGTGGTCCTTTCGTATCCCTTTCGTTTAGCGCATTTGTCATGTTTGGTATTCCTTGATTTTTTATTGCGGCCTTTAACTCTTCAACTCTTCGCTTTTGCACCCTTCAACAGTGTCAGACTTCAACAGCTTCTCATGGTCCATTTACTGCACGAGTGATCTTCGGTGCTACGCAGCATACACGACTTGATCTTTGTCTCTGATCTGGCTTGGTTTGTATTTAACTCGTTAAGGGTTTGATCTTGTTGCTCGGCTTCTTCAACATTCCGAATTAGGGCACTCATTGGCTTGTTAAATTATTGAGGTCATGTTCATGCCTACCACTTTTGTGTGGCCAAGCCGAACGCGCGCAGTTGATCATCTCTACTCCGGGCGATCACAATGTTTACACAAGAAGGGTTGATCTAATTTTCTTCGTCTTCAAGTATTTTATCCTTTCGGCACTGTTGCTGCTGGGATGCTGCTAATCAACTTTGACTTTACATTGTGTGTGTGTGTAATTTGTTGATTTGTATTTTTTTTTTTTTTTTTGGTACTGTCACGTGCTTGTAATCTGCCAGAAAAGTAGAAAAATTAGCAAAAGAGTTGTATTACAATTTTTTGCAGTCGATTTGATTTGATCTTCAATGGCTATTTTTGGCTTCCATTGAGTTTCTTCGCCCTAAAACCATTTCCCAGTTCAAAGTGGCACATTTTCATTAACCTCACGCACATTCTTGAGTTCCTTTGAAATTGCTAACTTACCTCAAAAATTAAAATAATTTCTAGTCTCATTAATATGCATGTTATTGTTTCGACGCTGCTCGAGCGGCATAAATGCCAGGCGGCTAAAATTTATCGCATGCGATTAACGCCAACAGCTCGGATGATGGGTGGCTTCCAAGTTGATCTGTCGCCCCCACTTCCAAAAGCGTGCTCTGGATGTATGCGTGCGTGTGCTATAAATTCTAAGAGTGCTAATGTGACAATATCTATGACACTAACAACAACCACTTGGTACTCAGATTAGCAGCAACAGCATTAATATCGTGGAGCATATGGCGCATTTGTCCTCATAATCCGACAGCATTTGCCACCCACTCGATTGCCAGACGCCTCCGCATTTTCCAACGCTTTCGACTTTGTGTTTATTTATTTATTTATCTGAGTATCGAATGATTCCGACACATTTTATTTATAAATTTCTGTAGTATATTGCAAGAGATCAAAGCGATCGCGCCGCCATTTGTTCAATTCGTGTCAATTGCTTTTGTGATGTTGTTTTAATTGATCTTCGGAAGTGTAATAAACAAAACGGTTAAATTGGTCTTATACTCGAAAAATACTCATTTGGTGAAATAAGAAGATTTACTGTTGAATTGGAATGAATTCTTTGAATTTCTTAGAAGTTGGCAGAAGATTAGATTGGGTTAGCATAGTTGTCCTAATCCAGAAGAGACTTTGGTGATTCACAAACACGTCTGGCCCACAAAGAACAGTTTCCACCAGGGCTTCATTTAACTGATCGCACACGGGCACCAAACCGAGGTGATCCAGCCCTTAAAAAACGCTCATGGCGCAAAAGCTTGGACGATGACAATGAGTATTTGAGAGAAAGATTCTGCGCTAGATTTTTGGACCTTTGCACGCTGGTGGCGGCGAGTTTCGCAGGCCATGGAATAATGAGCTGTATGAGCTTTACGACGCCATAGACATATCACAGCGAATAAAGATCCAGCGGCTACGTTGGCTGGGTCAAGTCGTCCGAATGGATACAAACGCTCTGGGCCTGAAAGTTTTCGATACGGTACCAACTGGTGATAGCAGAGAAAGGGAAATGCCTCCTCTGCGTTGGAAAAATCTGGGGGAGAAGAATTTGGCTTCACTTGGTGTGTCCTACTGGCGCCGATTAGCACGAGCGAGAAATAACTGGCACGCATTGTTAAACTCTGTCAATATGCGGCCTATGTCCGCCACGAACACGAGTTACATGGTATATTCGATCAGTCCAAATTTTGACTACTTTTTCCAATAAATCTGAATAATAAATCTAAATGAGCTCAGTCAGCAAAAAAGCGATGCAAACGACGATCATTTGGCTTAAATTCTTGCTGTTGTGCGCACATTTTATGGGCACGTAACCCAAGATCCTTAAGGAAAATTTTCCACTTAGGCGAAGAACAAAGACGAACAAGTTGAGAACGACGACATTTCGGCGTCTTCTTCAACAATTCGCTCTATGAACTTCGATAACAGATTTTTTTTTTAAGGTAATTTTTCACAATTTGGAAACGTTGCATGGCATGACATGATTCATGTTGACTTGACGAACTTTACTGAACAGAAATATCAACGCAGTTTGCCATTCTGAGCTGTAAAACCATAGTTATCGGTATCGATAGTTCTCATGCGGCTAAACTAACATCCGCTCTAAGGGTCTGCTTTGCCACAACTTCTTTACCACAGTCAATTTTGGCCGCAGGGAAGATTTTTTTTTTTTTTTGCGCGGGACAGACTAGCAAGTACTGCACTCAGACACAATGAAATCCATTTTACTGCACTCGAATTCCCTTTTAATCTGAGTAGATCTTGTGGTGCCAAGAAGCACTTCTTAACACATCAGTGCCAAAGACCTCAAGCCTGATACAAGCGAAGGCGAGGCAGACGCACAGAAAGTGGTCCACCGTCTCATCCTCCTCTTCACAAGCTGGACAGAGTACACTGTCTGAGATGTCCACCTTTTCTATGCGCTTTGCCCATAGAAAGTGGCCCGTCATTAGTCCAACCAGCCTCTTACAGTACCCTATGTTTAGTGACAGGAGGAACTGCGACACTCGGTGGGACATGACAGGTAACATTAGTTTTCTCAATCTGCAGCCTCTCTCAGCCTGCCACGCTCACTTGTTGGTTAGAATAACCCATTTGCTAACCGTGGCTAACGTGTGGTAACCGGTCCAAAAAGGTTGGCCTCAGAGCCCATCCTAGCCAGGGGTCTCGTTACCCACGATACTCACGTGTCCCGGGACCCATGTTAGCATCAGGCTTTTATGTATGTCTACTGACATAGTTCAGCTTGAATCGACAGGACTCGACTACCCCTGATGCCGTTAGAGGGCTGTCTAAGGCCATGAGCTCAGCTTGGCTGTTGCTGCAGACACATATATGTAGATCTGCCTCTCCATCTGTTTTCCACAACAAAGTTAATCGCTTATTGAACAGCATACACCTGCGCTTGAAACACAGATGCATGCATACCATGTGGCAGACCACACTGTATCTCTTTTCAAGTACGACTCTTGATGACATGGAGTCAAGGGGCATGGAGAGAATCGTTGGATCGAAGTCCATGCTTTCTCTGATTTCCAATGTCGGACAGAGGCCGACCAGTTCCCATTGTGCTTCAGCCTGCAGATGGCCTTCAAAGCATCTCCTTGGATTAAAGCATCAAGTGGTGGTAGACCAATCGGAGTATCTAATGCCGAGCCTGAAGTAGTCGGAAAAGCTCCGGTACAACAGATGGCCACAGTGCGTTGTAGTCTCAATATGGTCCTCCTGACTTCCACGAGAGAGACTCTACTTGATACTATAGTCGCACCTAAAGTCAATGAAATGATTAATAATTCATAAAAGATTGCAAACTCGGGCACCACATGAATTATTATCAATATTCTACCACATTGCCGTTTGGCATTCTATTGGCGCTAGTTTAGTTACGATGTACGCAAAAATATTTTCCCTTCAATGCATCCCACGTCATAAATTTTAGCGTATTTTAAGTCATCTGCCATGTACGGACGAGTACATACAAACATATGTACCAGAAAAGTAGCCTGGCTGGGAAAAAATCCCACGCTCGTCAGCCACACACACCTTTGCTTTTTCGCTTCGACGAGTAGTCCTCCATGTACCCACTTCACCGGTCTTCACTTGGCTGAGTAGAGCATTAGAAACACATTAGAACCCACTCACACGAACAATAGCGGCCTCAGTGCCGCAATGTGCGCGCCACAAGATGTGCAAAATAGATGTGCAGCAAACAGTTGCAACAACTGCTGTGACGCAGCACACAACAAAGACCGCTTTTGTCCGCAATCGATGCGAGGCTGAGCACTTCAAACAGCCAGGATGATGCATAAGAAAGAGTAGTACAGATTTTTTTTGCTTTGCTTATCTTGTTTTGTGTTTTGGCTGTAGCTTTTGCTTTTGTTGTATTTTAGTTTTGTTTGTTGCACAAGCAAGTCAACCGCAAATGATGCGAGACGACAGCGGCGGCTGCGTAGGCTGTGTGGCAAACATCGCTACCACCAATACCAACAACAACAACAGAAACACAAATAAAAACACTGCGCTGCTGTTGTGACCGCAAGACGCACAGCAGGATCACCACAACAAAGGCAAGGAACTGTAATGCCGATGTTGTAGGAAATCAAGAAGCGCCACGGCCGACGTCACTCTACAAGATCCATATCTGTGAGATACTCATGTGAGACAAAAGACTTGGCTACTTCATCTGCCACTTGGACTTACATTTGCGGTCCGCGTGTAGGCTGTTATGCGTTTTGTTCTTGTGTGCTCGTTAAGTGGCTATAAATGGTCACAAAAATACCGTTTAATGAGCGCGCACAGCTTGAACGGAGCGCCAGCGACGCTGAACCAGCCTGTGAACGCCAGATTGATGAGGACATTTTTGAGAGTCCTTGGATTGCGATTGAGGTCGCAGTTAAGGCAGCCTATTATCCTGCCGACGTCGAAGATCGTTTTGCGGCCAATCAGGCGATTTGACTAGCTGCGATATGAATTGGAAATGTGTTGGGAAGCATTTCCTTTATTTGCTTTTGTAGTTGCCTACTACTAACTTTGCTTGATTCTTTTTTCGGATGCCTTTCGGAGATTTATGTACTTCCGTTGGTTGAAGCGTAATAAGAAAGGTTATTTATGCCGCACTCGACTGGGTTAGAAGGGTCCAACTTTACATTTAAAATTAATTCGCTTTTATTGTTAGAAAGAATCAAGATTCATGGATACTTGGGCATACAAACCCAGTTGCATGGGAAAATGGTCAACGCCACTGCCACACATACCTCATGTGTGACAAATCAGTGTGCGGACAAAGTGTCTTTGCATAAAATCCAATTTAACAAGAAACGCGCACAAAGCGTTTTTTCCACAAAACCATCAACACAGCCAAGCAAAAAAGCCCAAGTTGAGCGGCGCATTGTCATCAGAGCAATTTCGTTACAAATATCCACTCACATTTAAGCTCATCATTATGGGCTACATCCTTTTTAGCCTTAAACGCTTAACTCGCAAAGCATCCCCTCTCCAACCAGCCGTGCGTTCATTTCCGCCTTCTGCTGCGCGCATTTTGGCATATGCAGAAAATAATGCTATAAATGCTAAGCTTCAATTGTGACTTGGTTTTATATTTAATATTCCATAACCAGGCCGTCGCTGCCTCTCCTCAGCGCGCAACTAACCGCAAGAGTTCAGCATTTACCCTTTTCCTTTTCCTTTCACTCGCCTTCGCCCACAGGCGCCTGCAAGCAAAATCGCATTTGAACGCCTTTATGCACACGCTCAAGTGTTGCTGAGCTAAGGATAATGACGATGATATCCTTTTTATTTCAAGTTGCCACTCTGAATGCAACAAACCAAGCGAAATGTCGTCGAACCTTCATTCAGTTTTTCCCAACAACAAAGATAAAAAACAATAAAAATTCAGCTTTATTCGCGGCGTAGCAAATATCGCATGCGAGTATATAATGAGGGAAGACTGCGATAAAAAGTGGCAACAAAGTGCAAAAAGCATAAGACATAAGGCAAACCGCACGATAACAATAACAACAATGGCTATGCAAATATGCAGTTCGCAACAATCGGCAGCCGGCCCATCGCAGGAAATGACTATAAAAAGGATAATACTTAAGCACTTGAGACCCATCAGCGCACTCTGCTAGATGAAGAAGCCTTGCCCCACACCACCAGACGATGCAGCCACATAAGTGGTCATTGCGAGGTTTGTTAATCTTTCTGTTTTTCTTTTTGTTTTTTGCTGTTAATGAAATTGTATTTCGTCAGTAAGTAGAGTAATAGTTTGGTGCTTGTTTTGTTTCGAAAATTATTAAGCATCGTGGAGATATAAGTACCTACCACCATTTATCTGATCTTTGCTTATAAGTTAGTTATACACAGGGCTGGAATGGCTCAGGACTCAGGGGTTTCACCAAAGTGGGTATGCAACGTTTGAAGCCTTCCACTGCGAGGCAAAAGGGGCTCATTCGAAAGAAGAGGAGCAGGAAGAAATAGAATGAATTTAAGTAACCTCTGAGCAGTTATTTTGTCACTGTCTGGGAAGACTGCTAAACACTGGTTGGAGTACTGGCGGGACACGGTCTCACCACACATTGCGCAACTGAAATGGGATTAGACCAGAACGATGCGTGTAACAGATGCAACGAAGCAAATGCCCAGAGTACTTTAGAACACCTACTCTTTCACTACCCTGCTCTCTGTAGGACTCGACAAATCAACATATTTTTCATCCTTGAAGGATGTTGGTGCCACAATGGACCCTCGACGTCTATGTGAGATCTTTTTACAGATCAGCCAGCACTACCTAACCTACCAAACCCATGAGCAGTTTAACTGCATTCACTAGAGCATAATAAGTTGTCGTAATAAATGATACTTTAAATGATTTTAAGGATTTTATAGAGCTTGTGGTCAAGTTTTTAAATTAAAATCTTGTAAGTATTTTTATACCTTCTTGTTGCTGTTGCTGTAGCAGTAACTTTGCCCTGTCAGAGTAGCGTAATCACCGGTCGTTTTCGTCTAGCTCCTCTAACGGTAGGTCCAGAAAACTTGCTATTTCGACAGGTTGGGCCCAGAAGGAGAGAGCTGTTAGATGAGTGGGTTTGATGGGGCATGTGAAAAGTTGGTTGGTGTCGTGCGGGGTGTCTTCACATGCCGGACATATGTTTAGTATGTCGGGGTCGATTCTGGATAGGTAGGAGTTTAACCTGCTACAATATCCAGAACGTAATTGTGCCAAGGTTAATCGGGAATCTCGTGGAGCTTGGAGCTCTTCGTCTGTAATGTGTGGTGCTTGGACTCCGATGATGGCATTTGGGGGTCGGGAGCTTAAGAAGGTGGTAAGAGTCTCCCGATGAATATCGTTAATTGTCTGTCTGTTTACGGTCCGATCCAGTAATTGCCATTCTCATGGCAGCCGGTTCTACGTTACCGGAATGACTCGGGTTTCGCCCGATCAAGGGTTGCCGCCGCAGTAAACTAGCCATGCTTAGTGCACCGTACCCCATACCTTCTTCTTCTGCCCGATTGGCGCGATAACCACTTACGCGATTTTGTCCGAGTTTAATAAAGCGCGCCAGTCGTTTCTTTGTCGTGCTAACCGGCGCTAGTTGGACACATCAAGCGAAGTCAAGTCCTTCTCCACCTGATCTCTCTAACATAGAGAAGGCCTTCGTCTTCCTCTGTTACCAGTAGCTGGTACCCTCATCAAATATTTACTTTCAGAGTCGGAGCGTTTGTATCCATTCGGACGACATGACCCAACCAACGAGGTCGCTAAACCTTTATTAGCTGTACTATGTCTATATCGTCGAAGAGCTCGTACAGTGCAAGGTTCCATCGCCTACGAAGGTCCCATCGCCTACAAAGGTCCAGAGATCTTTCTCTCAAACACTGCAAGGGTCGCCTCATCGCATATTAACATCGTCCAAGCTTCTGCGCCATACGTTAGGGCGGGAATGCGAGAGCCTTGTATGGTGTTAGTTTTGTTCGTCGAGAGGGAACTTTACTACTCAGTTGCCTACTTAGTCCAAACTAGCACTTGTTGGCAAGAGAGATTCTACGTTGGCTTTCAAGGCTGACATTTTTATCGGTGTTAATGCTGGTTCCATTTTTGCAGCTCTGAGTTTTTTATTTGTATTCGTTTCGTAGCCGAATGGGTTTGTGCGCGACTCTGAGCAAAAAGAATAATAATGAGATAATAACGATTGAGTTATGTTTTAAATATTTTCGGCAGTAAAAAAATTTTTTATTTAGATCTTCCCGGTGTTACTACAGTAGAGGAAATCCTAATATTTTGTGGGTAGTTCCGATTTTTTGTATATCATATATCTGTATTAAGCGCTCACTGTGCTGATACAAACTACCTATTCATGCATGTTTCTTTACAACAACAACACCAATATCAGCTTTATCAATTAGCCAGATCTGACCATGTTCAGCCACAAATCGGATTATTACAAACTTTGGAAAATATCAACAATATTAAATAGTTACGTACATACATACATACACATACAGGCGTACATACAGGCGATGCAATCATTAGTGGGAGATCGCGCACCTCTAATTGCTGGCAATTCACCCTAAAAATTGATGTCGTCGAAGATCAGCGTTGTGCGCCAACAATTCGCTTTGGCTGGCTGCCGAGCAGTGGGTTGAGCTGAGTTCAGCGAAAGGACAAAAGTTCAATTGCAGATCAGTGTAATTTAACAAGCAGCACGGGGCGTCCAAGCGAGGCGGCGTTGATCGGGGCCATCACAAATTCATTGTGTTTCACACTTATTTATTAATCGTCAACAAGTTGTTTATATAAATAAATAAAAGCGTTTGTGAACAGATTAAAAATGGCAGCGCTCTCACGTGTTATCTGCTCGAAATGGGCACTGATACGCGGGCATGTATGCGTGTATGCATGTATTTGTGTCCATATACAATATAAATCTTGTTGCAAAACAGCTTTGCCATTTTATTTAAATAAACAACATCGGGACTTGCAATAAAATTATAAAAATAAGCACTGAAGTGAATGATTTGCAAATTAAGAATTCCATTAAATCCGATGATAAAGAGATTCCCCATCATTTTTATATATTAATGTATGTAATTATTTTTAGTGCACCATAAAGACGATTCTAAGGAAGCAAAAAATACATCAAAAAATATATTATAACCTAATGAAGTTTTGTGGCTTACATATTTGCTTTGATAGACACTTTTTTATATTTATAAAGATTTTTGTTTTTGCTATTGATGTTATTGCGCTAATAGCAATAAGATTCAATGTGCGCATACATATGTATGTATACTAGGGTAGTCAATCTGATAATATAAATTATTAATATTTCATTCATTTCTGAAAATACTTTACGTTTTATCTCAGCGCTTGACCGTAGGCGAGCAGTCCACCAGTGCTTGAAGTATTTACTAGAAGCCTGGACAATTTCATCCATGAGGTTAGCTTATGAGTGGGAGAACCTGGAATTGAGAAGGTGTGGCTTGAGCTTCGGGTTTCTGCGTAACACAATGGCCTATCTTTTGGCCCACATTCTGTTGCACCAAAAGCAACAAATATGGTTCCAGCAGGACGGTGCTCAGCTCATTTTTCGATTGCGATGTTAGGGAGCATTTGCACCAGACTTTTCCACGTAGATGACTAAGAAGAGATGATCTGCATTAGTGTATGCATGCAAGATCGCCTGGTTTAAATCTTCCAGATTTCTCAATTTGGAGATATTGTCAAACTTAAATCTTCCAAAAGTAGGTGTATGCCGTCTATGTGTGGAGATGAATTTAAATAGGAATCTCTGAAATGAGGGGATTACTATTCCGAGCGACAGTCAGGCGGCACTCAAGGCCCTGTCATCCTGTGAGGTTAAGTCCACACTGGTCCTTGAGTGTATCCAGAAACTGAATTCGTTAGGAACTCACCATCGCATTTGAGTCTCAGGACACAGGGTTATAATTGGGAACAAAGTAGCGGACGCATGAACTAGATAGGCTGCAGCCTCGTTGCCAATAACCGAGCCCTTTCTTGTTATGGGACAACACACAATCAAGGAGAAGCTTTGCAGTAAATAGTTAAGGCTAAGGGAGACTAGTTGGCTCCAGAATATGGAGCTACGGTAGGCGAAATCCTTACTGGGGGATTGGGAGACTTCAAAACACCTTCTCCTTCAACGCAGCGCTATATCGCGGAAAAAGTTGAGACATTTTGGCTAATTTCAGCCAGAAGACAGAAATATACGCTCAGCCCAACCCAGCTCTAATTTCATTTTTATAAGGGAACTGCGTTTGGAAGAGGTACTGGGATAGGCATAGGACACAAAATACGATGAGGTTGAAGAGCAAACCCCAAGTGTATCTACCTATCAAACATTAGTCTACGGTAAATACACTTGGAGCACTGCAGCTACGAATTAAGCAAAAATTACTTCAAATCTGAGCCACTGAGTTGATGTTAGAAAGAGTTTGGATACCCTTCAAATAAATCCTTATGGAACGCGGAAGCTAGGGAGATATTAACATTTTCTCGGATAGTCAAGCATCGATCAAGGCGCTGTCGACGCTATGGTGCAGAACGAAACTAGTAAAATCCTGTAAGGAGGAGATCAAATCTTTTGGGTGCGCAGGTAAAATTTCTCTGATCTGGGTTTCAGGACATAGGAACACAGAGGAAATGAAATTGCGAAAAAAGAAAATGAGCTTGAGGAAGGGGGCTGAAATGGCCTCAGAGACCTCCTATCCGTGCATCGGCATCCCCCAGACAGTTGTTAAAGGGGAACTGCACCAATTATTTCTCAGGAAAGTGCAGAAAAGATGGAGCTCCAATTCTTCATGTGCTATTTCGAAAACTCCTCGCCATTCAATTTCCAAACTCTTCGCTGTGATTACCGGTCACTGGACGATCTGCACACATGCAGAAAAGCTAGGGTTACCATTTAACCTCCATTGCAGAAGCTGTGAGGACCTCTTAGAGAAGGAGACTGTTAGATGATTAAGATCAACGGATGCGCCAACCTAAATCCCATCAATCTTCTCCATTATGTCAATAGCTCTGGCTGGCTGGCTGTAGATATCTGCCTGTTGGAGGTTTCACAATGGTATCAAAACGGCGCTTTAGTGCTACTTGCGGTTGCCAGTGAGATACTTCAACCATTTCACCTACCTACCTACCCTTCAAATGAAAGAAAGGGCACTTTGGACATCTTATGTTACTTAATTTTTGTTGTTTTTGATTTGTTTGTTTGTATATACAGTAGGTTCTGTTTTTATGCGGTAGATACGTTCCGCAAGAAACAGCATAAAAAAACAGCATAAAAAAAGCTACTAGTTCTATAGTAAAACTATAGATACGTTTCAAAAGTGCTAAAACCGCATAAATCTGAAATAATGTAATAAAATCGCATAAAAAAGGGCACTAGTCCCATATTATAACTATAGATACGTTCCATAGACCGCATGAATCTGAAATAATTAAATAAAATCGCATAAACAAAATATTGTATTTTTGAAAACTATATCTTTATTTAAGAAACGTCAGAATCGAAAAATAAATTTAAGTCAGAAATTGAATCAGACAATACCCACATGTTGCGCGTTCGTTTAGGATTTGGCGTAAAATCACTTTCGTCACTTGAGGAAATGTACACGTCTGATCTAGATAGTTATGCAGGCGGTTCCATACTTGTAGGGTCAGCATTTCTGATGTAATCTGTGATGAGTTTTTGCTTAGCTGGTTTAGAATCTTGTTTATATGTACAATTCCCGATAGGTCGACATGCATTTTGTAATTTAAAAAAAAACCGCACTATTTCAAAACCGCATAAAAAAAAAGCCGCATAAAAACAGAACCTACTGTAATAAGGCGGTTGGAAATAAAAGCCTCAGAAAAAAAAAGCTTGCCATATCTCTCGGTTAGTTTGTGGACCTATGCTAATAAGGACTTTTTGCTTTATCAATTTTTATTAATTTCATTTAACTCCGGTTTGAGTAGATTTCTGATGAATTACAAGTCGCCTGGACTAGATGAAGGAAGGCGCAGAGTTCGAGACAGCAGCTTTGAAGAAAATCTTCTCTGTATGCCTTGCACTGGCCTAAATACCATGCTCTTAGAAAATGGTGAGGGTCGTCTTCATCCCAGAGGCTGGAAAAGATGACTATACTAGCCCCAAAAACTTTAGACCTATCAGCATGACTTCTTTCATGCTGAAAAGCCTCGAGCGACTGGTGGAATTGCGCGTTCGTTACGAGGCCCCTGACTCCTTAGCTAGGATGGGCTCTGAGGCCAACTTTTTTGGACCGGTTACCTCACGTTAGCCACGGTTAGCAAACGGGTTTCTCTAACCAACAAGCGAGCTTGGCAGGCTGAGAGAGACTGCAGATGAACTAAACTGACGTTACCTGTCATGTCCGACTGACTGCGTAGTTCCTTCTGTCACTAGCAGAGGGGACTGTAGGAGGCTAGTTGGACCGATGACGGGCCACTTTCTATGGGCAAAGCACATGAAAAAGGTGGGCATCTCAGACAGTGAACTCTGCCTGGCTTGTGAACAGACCTTATGGAAAGCGAGTAGCGCTTATATTGTAAAGTTCTTCTTAAAACAAGTTAAATTATCAAATGAAAAATGCTTTTCCTTTCATATATACCAGGCGCAATTGTAAAACGCTTTTAAAAAGTCAATGATTCGCTAAAAAGTGTATTCTTTGGATCGATTGGCTCTAGTCCTTTCTCTCTAATGATTACAATACAATAAACTTGGTTGACCGCATTTCCTTGAAGTTCAACAAAACTTTAGAAATTGAGGAGCGCCCTAATGCAAATCTATATTTGTGATTTACATTTCTCTATTTGCGTAATTAATGATTGACGACGATTAAGAGTCCTATGAACAATTTAAGAGAATCCAACAAAAAATTATACATTTTGTACATAAAAATATGAACATCGCATCGTAGTTTATTTATTTCACTTAAAGATTAGGAAAATATTAAAAAGAGGTCAGGCGACCTCACATTAAAAAGTGCTGATAAGGCGCTGAGTATGCGTTCAAGCTGCTGTATAATTCTCGCTTATCGCTGAAATTTTGCTGTTGGAATCTTTTTATTTTCGAGGAAAAAGTATTCCACGGATTCTAAATACAGAGGCATACAAGTTTTCTTTGTAATTGTATAATTGTGAAACGTGAATTATCAGCATGAGCATACAGACATATATACATACATATCTCCAAGAAATATTGGGTAAACCAATAAACCAAAATTTTTACTGTAATTAATAGTTTTTTACTATAATTTTTTAGTAGCTGTTAGTTTATTTCCTATTGAACACTTTCTCTGTAAATGTCCGGGTTTGGCAACTGGATGATTATGGTCACTAGTGGCTCCTTTCTTCGACAGCTTGGGGTAGTGCTCCAACATAAATATCATCAAACTTCTTTGTTACATCAACAGCTCTGATTGTTGTAGATATCTGGCCGTTGGGGAATGTCAGTTGGTACTTCAACCATTTCACGTACTTATCTACCTAAGTTTTTTTCCCTACCGAGTAACAAGTATTAACACACAGATGGCCCTAATTAAAATGTACGCGTTTTCGAACCCCTTGCATGAACTCCTTGTTTTTCTAATTTTGATCACAATTGATGCTATAATGGATTCTTCCAAACGTGGCCCAGCATATCAAGCCAGGGAATTTAAAAAGTAAATCTTGAAACGCTTGGCTGAGATTCCATGTGAATGATGAATGACTGTTCACATTCCTGAGAGATGCGAGAAATATGTATACACTTCTACCAAACAATGTCATTATTTTAAATAAAATGGAGATGGAAAAATAATAGCACGGAGGCAGCTAAGAGGAAAGAGCAAGCGTTTGGCACTACCAAACACAGCGTTAATATGTAAATATTAGTTAATTATTCTAGTATGATGAGTCAATGAAAATGTTGCAGAAATCTTATGGCGAGTGAGCATTATGAAAAATACGGATCCACGAGTGGTATAAGGCTTTTGCAGAGGGCCGTGAAGTCGTGGAAGATTTGCCGGAAAATCATCATTTAAGTTTGAGAGAGGTAGCTCGTGACCTTAGCGTGTTTCACGAATCAATTCGCAACATTTTACACCATCAATTGGACATGAGACGCGTGGCTGCTCGACTCGTTCCAAGAGAGTTTAATTTCTTTCTAAAAATTCATCGGAAGAAGGTGGCTGAAGACATGCGTGAGCAAGTGAATTATGACCCAAATTTTATCCAGCGCATCATCAAATGATGAGTCTTGGACATATGAATTTGACATGCAAACTAATCAACAGGCGGCTAAATGGCGCTATCTGCATGAGCCGAGCACCAAAAAAACCACGTCAAAGTCGGTTTTCGTTTTCTTTGATTTCCATTGTCTTGTGCACTCGGAATTTATTCCAAACGGTTCTACTGTAAATAAACCATGTTATTTGGAAATTATGCGACGATTGAGAGAGAATGGAGAGAACGTGCGTAGGAAACGGCTCAATTTGTGGAAAGAAAACTCATGGATCTTGCACCATGATGACGCACCGTCTCACAAGGCTCACATTGTAAACACTTTTTTGAGCAAAAACTCGACAAATATCATCGAACAACCACTGTATTCACCGGATTCAGCACCTTTTTTCTTTTCCCAAAGCTTAAATTGCCCCTCCGCGGACGCCGCTTTGAGTCAATAGAGTCCATTAAAGAGAATTCGCTGAAGGAGAGAACTTTTTTGAGAGAACTTATTTCCCTAAATTGTTGTTTAGGGTTTCTACTTGCAGTCTTTTTATTTTAAGATCAATTACGCGCGTTGCTTGATAAATGTGGCGCTTCTGCCCTTTTATTGCCAGCATTCTCTCTTGCACTAGCACCAGTCTGTCCAATATTGAATCCACACTCCTTTGGAATTCAGACATAGATTTAAAATGTTGTTGGAGTAACGCTAGCTTTTCATCATTCCCACTTTTTCCCCGGGTTCGTGGAGTTTTGATGCGAACAGGAGTGTCTGCTGACCTGGATGGGCCTGTTAAAGGGCTATGACAGGAGTTTGCCTCCTCATCACTGGAATCACTGCCATTGATATTATTTGCATAGTTGAGGAACTTCCAACTGCTGGTACATATTCAATTTCCTCTACGCAAGCCTCAAGTCGAGCTGCCTCGATAATCATCTTTTCACTGGGAGTAATTACCTTTTCGCTAAAGAGTCCTCCACCAGCCGCTGGATGCCTTGTTAAAGGAAAGGTTTTCTTCGCCTGATACTACTTGTACTTCAGCAAAAACCTATTAAAACCAACAATAATATTAACTTTTGAAATATTTGAATTTGAAAATATTGTATAGCATTTATATGAACACCTTTCTCCACCTCTTGGCATATTTGACCTGGGGGCCCAAATTCAGTTTTGTTACCAGCTCCTACCAAAGTCTATTCATCGTAGCTCTACCTTACGCGATATTCGGAAGGTCATGTGGAATTCGGAAGTTTATTGTCAAGCTAGGGTTGTTGCCCAGATACTCCACCATCGAGAAGTAGCTGAGTTTAATAAAATTCTCTCGAATTTTAATTTTATATTTTTACAATTTACTTACTTTTTTGGTTAAATCCCATAATTTTCCGGCGGCTGTTGGTGTTCGAATGACAATTCGATCAAACGAATACGTTCACATATGTCAAAGTACGAAATATGCATTTTTCAGAGACGAGTCGTACGTTAACTGATGTGATGATTCGAGCTCTGTATACTTTCGAATTATAGTCGCCCCTTCGGATACGGCGGCCGCTAAGATAAAGGGATAGGAAGGAATTCGGGTTCATGTAAGTTCAGCTTTCATATCTTTATGCATTTGGCAACCGCCGCTGTCATGCGGGATTGTGCGTAACTACCATTCGTTTGGTCTTGGGTTAGATGTTCACTGTAGACGTATTTTCATTCTGAACAGGTAAAAACTGAAGTCTGTTGAAATGCAAAAATCCTAAGCCTTTTCATTTAGACCGCCGTGAAATTAGTAGACGTTTGGGACAAAGATACTTTGATGGCAGCTTTTCACATTCAAATCACTAAGGCTCGTGTAAATCTCAGTTTCATACGCGAACTGCTAGGTAGGTAGGTAGATGAAATGGTTGAAGTGCCATTCTGGCAATCCTCAAGTTGCACTAAAACGCCGTTTTGATACTATTGTGAGACCTCCAACAGGCAGATATCTACAGCCAGCCAGAGCTGTTTATATAATGGAGGAGATTGATTGGATTTAGGTTGGCGCACTGCCCCAGGCGGTCGAAGAGAGGAGCGCCCAGTGATCTTAATCATATAGCTGCCAAACCCGGACATTTACAGAGAAAACACTCTACAGTCTCCTTCTCTGAAAGGTCCCCACAGCTTCTGCAATAGGGGTTAAATGATAACCCTAGCTTTCCCGCGTGTGTGCCGATCGTCCAGTGACCGGTAAACACAGCTACGAGTTTGGAAATTAAATGGCGAGGAGTCCAAAGGGTTTTTCTGAGTCCTTCGATTATCATATTGGGGCCAAAGAGTTTTCGAAATAGCACATGAAGAAATGGAGCTCTATCTTTTCAGCGCTTTCCTAAGAAATAATTCACATTATTAATGGGCATGAAGATTATGCTCTTCTCTTCAGGCAACATTACACCCCGTTTGGTGGATGTGGCGCCTGCAGTGAAAGTTGATAATTTTTAGCTCAGTGGTGTATGCAGTTACCAGCGGTCTTTTATAATAATAAAACATCAGTTGAATAAATAACTCGAAATAGAACTGGCTATGAATATTATAGAGGCGTCATAGTGCCAGTTCGTATACTCCTACTTTTCAATATAAAATTTGCATACTTTCAAAGAAGATCCTTCCTACGTGGAAGTCAACTAAGCTTTAATTATGCAGACACAGGCGAAAAAAAGAAAAACATGTTCAATATGGCCCTAAATGGTACGATGAGCTAAATTAAGTAATTACGTCGAAAACATATGATTTCATCTTCTAAAAACAGCATCCTTTCGGGTCATCACCCATGCCTCGGCAGAGTTCAGTGCTTAGTGTTCAGTTCAAATGGCCAATGGCCACAGAGCTACTAATAAATTGCGATGCTTGCATAGTTTTCATCCTTTTGTGTAGAAAAACAAAGTGAATCCCAACCAAGGCACATACACACATACACACGCACACCTTTCACTTTTTACGGCTGCACCAAAGCCAAATATTTGACACACCGCCGAGGCCCAACTGACCTCTTCTCCACCCCATTTATTGCATATGCAACTTAGCAAGCGCAGCAGATGTCCCTTCGCCGGCCGGACTTGTACCGTCTGTCCCATTAAGGGACTACACACAACAAGCATTCACATAATTATGAAATGCTTTTTCTGTACACTTCCTTTGTTGTTGTTGCTATTTTGTAGTTTGTGCGCTGTTGTTGCGGATTGTTTTACTTCAATTTGCCTACAAACCATAATTTATCTTTGGAAACGTGCTAAAATCGTTGGTCAGTTGCACAATAAACGCTGCGTCAAGGATTATTGATTATGCAAAGTGCCAGGACAAAGGGATATCCTCACGAACAGGACGGACAGCCAAGAAGACAATTCGGCCTCAAGCGAAGGCGCAGCAAATCATCATAGCAAAAGGGTTGAAGCGAATGGTGGTGGTTGGTGTCTTCGAAGGAGATGACGCTTCAAAGGAAAATATTGGCGTCGCTTAAGGAAAGAATAGGCGCATTGAAGAAAACAAAATGCGCCAGCAGATTATGATTTGTTTGATGGTTCAGTTGTTACCTGAAGTGCAAGTACATCTCAAATTACTCTCGCGCGCTGTAAAACTGACCACTGGCGATCGCCGTTCATGGGTTGCTTGGAATTCGTCAAAGCGTGTGTTTTGAGTTATTAGAAGGATAATGTTTTTTGACATTTACCGTTAATGCTGTAAAGTGACAATGCAAATGGGCAGTGTTAGCTCCTTTGAGACAATGTAAAACTGACCGAACCATGCGGCGCACATGAATGGACTTCGCTGATGGGTATGTGTGCGTGTGTGTGTGTGTGCGGACCATGGCGTTAATGGTCATTTTTGCATGGTTAATTATTTTTATTTTTTCTTGAATAATATCAGGATACCAAACTGGTTGAGGCATTGTGTGAGAAAATTTGTACACTTAATGATCCAACGCGAAGATCATTTACTCGAAGGTGTTGCCTGCCTGAGCAAGATGCCAACTGGCCATTAATGGCGCTGGGCGTTGATCGATGTCCGCTCGGATTAAGACGATAATTAATGATGAACTTGATGAAATATTTGGTGTGAAATCTTCCGTGCATGTAAAGGGGCATACAATCACACATGCACACATAGATCCCAATTGCCGTACCGTTACTTTTACGAAGGTGAGTCAAAAGTCCCTGAAAATTCAAACGAGCAACAGTCTAACCTTCAAATTTTCCAACATATCTCTCTATCTCTCTCTCTCTCTCTCTTAGCTACACACAGTCTATGGTGGACCTTCGCTTCATCAAACATTCTCTTTTAACATAATCTCACTTTATTTGGTTCTACGCACTCCATCCGATGTTTAGATGCACTCCAAATAGTTTTCCGAAGGCCTCAAACAGGCATTGCTTTGAAAACAGGAAATACTTCTGGTTTCTAAATTCGTAGATTATGGCCCTAAAGGGATCAACCTATTTTGTCATTGTGACTGCGAACCTGCGCGCCATTGTGCTGGTGGAGATTTCTTTTACTTTTCGGTTTTCCTTCATATCGGCCGAACTGTGGAATCGATCGAACTGCTCTGCATAATATAAGATACAATATGAATGAAACCCCACACATAATAAAAAAACCCGTCACTGTTACCTGATAGACCACCTCGACCTTCTTCGTCTGCGATAACCTCGATAAGTGCACAAACTATTTCCCGGTCTACGGCGTGTGCTGGCGTAAAAACTCGATCGAACATCACCAAACACTAATTTTAAGTCGTCAAACATTCTTATCTAAGTATTTGTGTAAAACTAAAGGCACAGATTCATGTACTAAGTCCCTTCAAACTCACGCAAACTCTTTCACCGATCGTTCAATATCATACAAAGAATTTTTTCAACCATTCCTTGTGTGGTGTCAACTGGGCTGGTAAGATCCATTAAATAAGTAGTGGAGTTCCTTTGAAAGATGTTTCTTGACAAGCAAAATGTAGAGTTCGAGGTTGTAACGCCATATGTAAAATGTCAAGTACTTTTAGACCCCCTATCTCACACTACAAAGTAAATGGTCTTTCAAAAATCTGGAATTTCGCGATGTGTTGTTCTTAAAGCTCGACCATTTTCACAATAATTTCAATAATTTTAACGCATTGTTCTATAGCGCAACATTGTACATCAGTCTTCTTGACAAATGTCAAAGTTGTCAAAAAAACCCCCATACCTTGTGGGAATTATTCACTACTGACATCTAGGCGTCTCTCTTCGACTCAAGACTCTTTATATGTATTCTCTTGAAGCCTTGCAAAGCAGAGACTAATCTAATATCCTACTGCGATAGACCACCTACTAGACTAATCTCTAAGACTCCAAGGTTAAGAAATCGAAATATTCAAATGCATTAGGCCGACCGCACTACAGAAAACAACACACGCTCCTTAAAATGGGCAAAAACTACAGCAGATAATCGTTCGACCTCCACTCCCAAAATTAGACTTTTAAAACTGTTTTCGTCCATTTGGCGTGTGAAAATCATTTGCTAGATTTTAAATCACCAACCACATTCTATTCTAAAATTTACTTAACGCGCAGACCAAGCAGACGTTATGAATTTTTTGTAAGATTCTTCAGCGAACCAATTGACCTTTTGTACATCCTCCTAACAAGTTTATTTCAAGAGAATAGTTTATTGTGTAGCGTTCAAAAGTCTCGAGACAGCTGTGCAAATGTCAAGAAGAAAGTGTCAAAATCATCATTAATAATCAGCGAAATGAGCGCTGCCTCGCTGCACAATCGCTCGCACTTCCCAGGACAACGCACAGTGACCTCTCCGTACCTATGTCTCCTGAAGGAAACGGAAAGTGTAAACAATTCGTTGGCAGCTCCGAAGATGCATCGATGGCAAATGCAAAAGTGTGCAAACAAGTCAACAAACTGGACATTGAAATGGCGCTGTTGGGGTGAAAGTCGGAACGGAAAATAGCTTGCAATCATCGGCAGGATATTCGCGTATCAATCGACGAAGCGAGTGTATGCTCGTTTGTTTGTTGTTGTGTGCTGTTTATGGACGACGTTAAATTGAAAAATTATGATAAATAGGATAACAAAGCAATGGACGGGAAAGGAAGTGACAGAAGCAGCTCATAAAACCAAAGGATATTAATACGCTTGTACTACCAGTCGGACGTGCATTTATTCGAACGTATGTGTGTGTGTGTGTTTGCTTTTTTAACAAAGATGCCTTTTTCTCGCCACAGGCTCAAGTTTATCAACACCAACATAATCATCATCATCGACACTGTGGCCAGAGCAGCCAACGGCAACAGGACAACAGGACATCAGACTCATCATTGGCGTGAAGGTAATAAAAGGTGCCACCGCAGCGCGGGAAAGGGTTGCTGCGTGTGTTGCATGCGTGACTGCGGCATTATTTACATAACATGAAGGTATAATTCCATATCTGCGAGGACACACACAATGTCCCGATGAGTGCGGAAACAAAGGCGCAATAATAGCGCACTGCAAGAAGGAAGCATGAAGCGCTGAAAGAAATCCTTTCGCCACAGGATATCATTTACGATTTGTATGCAAAAGAATTTGAAACGCGCGCCACGGCTCACAAAGGCTACGAGCGAGTGCTGCGTAAGTGGACTGCAGAGCTTTTCTCAATTACTTTGCCGTTTTCTGTTTTGTGCCATTGCATCCGCCAAGCGCTAGTTTGACCATAAAAAGGATTCGCAAGGATATCATAGTTGCGCCCGTTGGCAAATGTTCTACCTCCATGCAACGCAACTAAATTTTTTGCACGTTTACCCCAACGTTTTCTCTGCTTTTTTTTGCAATTGTTTATCTGCTTTGCAATAGTTCACATCGGCTTATCGGGCGCTCACCCTCCAACAGCAAGCGAGGATATGTTGTGTGTTAGGCAGCTCGCAAGGATATGTGCAAATATATTCCTTCGTAAATATGCCTCCGACTCCAAGCACCAGTCATTTTCTCGGCGAAAGGGTTCACCGTTGTAATGTTGACAAATGTCGAAAGTTTGGCGTTGCTCAGTGCGGCAAGAACACATTACGATATGTGGCGGCTGGACAGGAGATAAGTGATGGGTATGGGGAGGCAGTCCGTCCGGATATCCGTGGCTTAGTGTTGTAATGTGTTGGTTACACTTTGGCAGTGTAAATTATATTGTTTTAGGACTTATCAGTGAAGGCACATCGCTAAACGGCAAAGGTGCGCACACACACTCAATCACACTGGTGCATGTTTGTCCTTTAGATGGTGGGAGAAGGGTTTATATAGCCTTAGAAATATTTACGACGGCCATGCTTGCTTAGAATGCGCATATTTTAAGGATATTTGATTTGAGAAATGGTAAGAAGTCGTTCGGCAAGATTAGCTGGCTAAGTTTTTGCCAAAACCAGTAAAGATTCCACAACTTATCTCCTTCCAATCTAATGCTGCATGATTTTCGTACCCCCCGTATACACATTTTCAAGAATGGAATTTTTTGTGCATGAATGGCATTTTAGTGTCATGCTATCGCGCTCACTTGCACTAAACGCTAAAAGTAACACCCCAAACTCCTTCCAAACCGTCAGTGATCACTTCTAACCGCAAAGTCAACGCAATGAAAAGTTCTCAAGCAATTAAAAAACGAAAGAAAACATTTTCCCATAAGCATCTGTCACAGATCGAAATTCTCCCTTGCTCAACCGCATTTCCAAATGTGCGCGCTGCATCCTGTCATATTCTGCAGGAAATGATCTTTGATCCGGAAACAATAAAATTACTAGTCACAGCCTAAGGCGAACTTTAAAAAATCTCTGTTTTTAATGTCACGCATGGCCCGCATGCAGGCAAAGGACCTCGTAAATAAATGTTTGAAAAGTGAATTAAACCACCTGCAACATGTTTACCCGCTCTGGAAAGGACAAACACAAAGCAGTCGATCGACGCCGAGCGAAGTGTTGTGAGGCGAGCTAAGTGCCGCATATGATTTGAGTGAGGGGAAGAAAAATTAAAACAAATGCACCAATTGGTTGAAGGTAGCAAAGTGAGGGTGAATTGGTAACAATTATTAACCGCACCGAGTTAATTGGCAAAATTGAAACGGAAAGTGTTGGCTTTAATATTAAAAAATTTTAATGTTCTTAAAAGAGGGGTAAGTAGGCTTTAAGACAAACAATCGCTTGGAACTGTGCCCGTTCAAATCCTGTTAATTTGCCATATTCTGCAACTAGGAATAAAAATCTGCCTTTCGGCCTTAACTTTATTCTATATGAAAAAAGGGTGAATGATGCTTGCCCAAAATTGTCCTTTTTGAATGCCATGAGTTGGAACTCGGTCCTCTGAAATTGTATTAGGTGCGCTATTAAGTGCCCGCTGTTTGTCAATAGATACCGCCAGCAGTATGTGCTAGTCGATTCTAACATAACCTAAACGTCGTAAACCAAGCTTAGACATATGGTAAACAAACTGCTGCGACACATTAGTGATTTTGTTTTGGTATCATCCGAGTATACCTTTGGTTTTGTGAAAATGTCTCATTTTGTGCCGAATAATCGTCATTTGCGGGAAGTGTTGATTTTCCTCTTTCATTCGAAAAAAATACGGCGGCTGAAGCGCATCGACAGCTACAAAAAGTTTATGGAGATGCTGCTTTAAGTGAAACAAAGTTCCGATATTGGTTCCGTCGCTTCAGAGACGGTGATTTTAATTTTGACGACCGTACGCGTGAAGGAAGGCCAAAAATCTTCGAAGACGCTGAATTGGGGGCTGGAGGCATTGCTCAATGAGGATCCATGTCAAACGCAAGAAGAGGTAGCTTCAGTACTAGGAGTTACCCGGTAATCCATTTCCAAGCGATTGCATGCTTTGGGACTGATTCAGAAATAGGGGACTTGGGTTTCTTATGAGTTAAAACCAAGGGATGTTGCACGTCATTTTTTCGCCTGTCAACAACTGTTTCAGCGACAGAAAAAGAAGGGTTTTCTTCATCGTGACGGGTGATGAAAAATGGATTCATTACAGCAATCCAAAGAAAAGAAAGTCATGGGGACTGCCCGGTCATTATTCTACGTCATCGCCCTGGCGGAATATTCACGCTGCGAAGGTTATGCTATGTATTTGGTGGGACCAATTTGGTGTTATTTATTATGCACTGTTAAAACCATGCGAAACCATCACTGGGGATCAGTATCGACTTCAATTGATGCGATTAAGCCGAGCACTTGGCGATAAGCGGTCGCAATACGCGGAGAGGCATGAAAAAGTGATTCTACAGCATGACAACGCTCGGCATGACAACCCCGTTAAAACCTACCTGGAAACACTGAAATGGGGAATTCTACCCCACCCGCCATATTATCCAGATATTGCGCTGTCCGATTATCACCTGTTCCAATCTATGGCACATGGTCTAGCTGTTCCATTCATATGAAGACATCAAAAAATGGCTTGATCCGTGGATAGCCTCAAAAGATGAACAGTTTTACCGTGACGGTATAGGAGGTCTACCCAGCGATGGGTAATACTTTCAATGATTAATTTGTAACCATTTGTTCAGAACAAAGTTGTATTTTCATCAAAAAAAAAAAACAGCGAGAACTTAGTTGCGTACCTAATAAGTTCCATAAAGAAATTCGTTTTCCGTCATAGCATGCCCTTGAAAATTAATTCAAAGCAAAGCTGTAAGAGTAAAATATTGTCGGTTTATTTCTTGGAATATAATATAATATAATTCTTTAGGACGAAACGGAAGCGAATTTTGTAAACGTACAAAGGTAGGTAGGTACGTGAAATGGTACCACATTCGACTCCCGCTTTCATCTTGGCACCATGAGTGAATACAGAGGTATCAGCTCCGGTGCAGATTTTCCCCGCGTTCCAATCCTGCCTACTTGGAAAGATTGCCCTGGCACGACGCTCAAACTCCGAAGTTCGATTTCGAGATCGCGCCAGATCGGAAGTGACCGAAGTTATCTAGTGATGCTTTTCCGATCATCATCATTGGTTGCTGGCCACCCTTGGTAGGGTCTTCGCCTGCTGTAGCATATGCCTCCAATTGTCTCAGTTTCGGGCCTGTGTCATCCATGCCCGCAATGCCAATAAGTCTGCGTCTTCTTCTATAACGTCAATCCATCTAACCGGCGGGCGGCCCCTTCTTCTCTGTCTGTGTCATTTACCGACAGAGTATTTGTTGAGGTGGGTAATCCGTCTTTACTCGCAATATGTGACCTATTCATCTCAATCTGTTGATCATGATTGTGGTTATCATAGATGGGTGCGCATATAGTTTTTCGAGTTCATGGTTGTAGCGTTTCTGCCACTCGCCTTTTGCGCCAAAAAATGTTCGCATAACTTTCCTCGAAAATCAACAGCTCCTGTTTATCTCCGCATCTCTGCGGATACCATAAGGATTCAGTGGCCCATTTCTGTAGAAATTTTGTTGTCATGATGAATGATTACTTCAATGTATTTAAATTCCTTTACTACTTCGAAACCATAGTCACCGATTTTTAGTATTTGACCCACATTGAATCCGAGATTCCGATGTAATTGAAAATAGCGCTTTAGTTTTGGCTTCGTTTATTTGTAAACCCATACATTTTGCTGCTCTTTCAATACTTGTGAAGGCTTCTTTCGAGCCGATTATGTCTGTGTCGTCCACGTAAGCCAGCAATTGCACCGATCTAAGCAAAATAGTTTCTCTTTTGTTTACGGCAGAGTCCCTGATAATCTTTTCAAGGGCAATATTAAAGAGGAAACATGAGAGCCCATCCCCTTGCCGAAGTCCGTTCAGGGTGGCGAACTCTCGCGACGAATTGTTCTGAACTCTTACTACGTTCCTTACATTCTGCATGGTCGAGCGTGTTAAACGTATTAACTTATCGGTTATACCGAATTCTGCCATCATTGAGAAGAGTAGATTCTTAATTATGCTGTCTTAAGCTGGTTTGAAGTCTATGAAAAGATGATGCATCGTCATGTCGTATTCGCAAGACTTTTCTAAAATCTGTCTTAATACGAAAATTTGGTCAATCGTTGATCTTCCTTCTTGAAAATCAGCCAGGTTTATGTCTAGCGCTTAGACTATTTGAAAATATTTTGTAGATGCTGTTCAA